>CATIWR010371633.1:0-36859 GCA_949677035.1 Omphalea diandra
CACAAACTCTTGACTTAAAGTGACTTTTTTACAGACAATAAGACCCCACACCATACTGATATGAGTCAGACTCCATTATTTGTGAATAGGCTCATGAGATGGGGACAAGTTCATGTTCTCGTAATCCTCTTCATACAACCGTTGTGCCATTTTGTCTTTTATTTGCTCTTCTTCCCATCTAAGAGCAAGATCAAAAGGGTCTTAAGAGTAGCCAAGTGTATCATAATAGTCTCCTGTGGCATCATCAATAAGACTATTATGATAAGGGATTTTACCCCATTGGTCACTGGATCATTTCAGACCTTGGTGATACTAAGTAGGAAGAGTATCCCAAGGAGCTTCCTGTGAAGTTGAAGGCCATATTTCTATTGAAACAATTTTATTTTTTCCACACATGTGCCTCTGGAATTCTCTGAATTCTTCAAAATGTTCTAAAGCATCACTCCAGAGAGAAAATTGCAATTCTTTATACATGTGGATATGAGCCATAATTTGTGGAGTGTTCCCAGAAGGTCCCATAAAATAAGGACGATGTACTGTATAAATAATTCTTTTATGTAGTGCAGTCTGTGGCTCACAGTACTGATATTTGACCTTAAGGATACTGATCCATTGTTCCAGTGGTTGGAACCAGTCTAAGAATGTAACCAAATAAGGGTTATACCTTCGTTTCTCTTTCATGTCCATGAGATAGGACCAAAGGTGATAAGGATGTATCTCAATGACGATGGTGTACAAATGGCAAAAATACCAGAGAAACGCCAGGAATTCTTTTGGCCATCTCCAGCCTCCACTGATTACTGCTGAATAGTCCAGGAATGTAAAAACTTTGAGAAATGGATAAGAGGGATGGATTCCCAGAATATCCATAAACACTGGACCATAAGACCTTAGAAGTAAGGCTTGATAAACAAAGAGCTGTTCAGTGGCTTTCTGACAGATTTTTGTATATGTGACTAGAGTACAGATTTCAGGAGGTAGTCCTGCACATAAGAATGATTCATCATATTGAGACAAACCAGGACTATGATTTTGGACTGTTGAGGAAGACAACACAGTACTGGGAACAAAAGTAGATGCTTCTGTCAACTGGATGTTGAAGCCATGAATATCAGAGGAAAGGAATGAGATTTAGCAATAAGTGATAATTGTTGTAGTGGTCTGGATAGTAGATCAGGAATGAGGTTATGATCTCCTTTTATATGCTGGACATCAAAACTGTACTTACTAAACCAATCTTTCAGCCGAAGCAACTGAGCATTTGGTACAGTTTTTCCTTTGAATTCTAGCATCTTCGAAAAGGATGAACAGTCCATGAGCACTAAGAAATGATGGCCTACCAAATGAAATTCAAATTTCTCTATCCCATTCTTTACGGCAAGAATCTCTTTAAAGGTTGAATGATAATGTTCCTCTGCTGGCTTAAAGGCTCTACTAGTATGTGCGCAAATACGTCTTTTCCCATCAATCTCTTCAAGAAGAATAGCCTCCCAAAATTGATCACTTGTATCAGTCTGTAAAATCCTTTTTCCTGTAGAAGGAATATGCAGAGGTGGCAAATTCTGCATCATTTGTTTAAGTGATTTGATAGCTGGTGTTTGTGCATCTCCCCATGGTGGAGATTTTTTTTTGAGATACAGTTGTAAAGGCCTTGCTACTTTAGTGTAATGGGGAATAAAGTCACACAAATAATTGGCAATTCCCAGAAACTGTTGAACTTGCTTTTGAGACAGATTGTCATTTGAGAATTTTAATAATTCAGCACCAATATACGGGCCAAGCGTGTATTGTCCATTAGCAAAATTCATCCCTAAAAATTCAATTTCAGATTTATTAATATGCATTTTTGTGGAAGAAAGCATAATGCCAAATTGTTTGGTCAGATCCAGAAATTGCTGTAGCAATTGTTGATGCAAATCCATATCTTTGGAAAAGAATAGCACATCATCAATATAAATGAGGGCACTGTGCAGTAGTGGTTCATAAATTCATATCATCGCCTTTTGGAAAAGAGAATGAGCCACCTTTAGACCGAATGGCATCACCATCCATTGATAATGTTGATTTGGGATACAAAAAGCAGTCTTTTCTCTATCTTCTTGTCTGATTCCCAACTACCAAAAGCCTGCTTTCAAGTCAAACCTTGAAAAAATCTTTCCCTGTGACATATGAACAAAAAGTGATGAAATTTTAGACAAGGGAAACTTATCATCTTTTAAAAAATGGTTTAAGGGTTGGAAATCAATGACAAGTCGTTTTTTCCCCCGATTTTGTTCAGAACGTTTATTGACATAAAAAGCTTGACAAGCCCAGGCCGAATTTGTGGGTTCAATAAGGTTTTAGGCTAAGAGTTCTGAACATTCTTGGTATGCTAGGGCTAAATCATCAGGTTTCATACCCGGATGAGTGGCCTTGGTAGGATTAACATCCTCATTGAGCTTAAAGGGAAGGCTTATAAAAAACTCTGGGTTTTTCCACAAAGGATTTGGATTTTTAAGGAGAAAACTGGTATGGTTATCTGCACAACAATAAGCTTGAAGTTCTTAGACTATGGTTGCAATCTTAGAGGAATATTGGGCCGAAGAAAGATCTATTTTGAATAAGGAAGGGACCTTTGTGAAAGGTTGAAAATAACCTTTAAATTTTAGGTGCGTAGGAAATATTCTAAGCTTTTCTAACTTCCAATATAGATAAAACCCAATAACAAGATCCTTATTAGGCAAAGTTGAGCCAAAAAATGGACAATGGATCTGGCAACCAGGAAAGAATTGGATAGTGACAGGTTTTTTGGTAATTAGACTGGTATGGAAAATAGCCTCATTTGCTGCTTAGAAATATCTCCAATAAGGTTTCCAGTAATGATTTGGTAACACCTTAGGATTCATCATTGACAAATAAGCCCCAGTATCCATGAGCGCAATGGCTTTAATAAGATTAGCAAATTTCTCTGGACAAACATTAACAAAAGCCAATGGAACTGGATGATCTTCCTGTAAAAGGTTTGCAACTGAAGTAACATCAGGAAGTTGAATTGGACAATCTGATGTTAAACCCAGAACAAGAGTTATGCCATGACAGAAGTATGGCATACATTCTTCATTCTCAGAAAACTCATCTTGGATGGCAAAAACAATTTCTTTCGTAGCTTCATCCTCCATAGAAAATAATGATTCAATATCAGCATCTTCAAAATCTAATGCTATTGAGATTTGAATATGTTGAATCATTTTAGAAGCTTGTTTCTTTCGATTCAGACAATTCTTTGAGAAATGGCCCCTTTAACCACAAAGAAAACATCTATTAAACTTTCGATGCCCCCGATACTTCTTTCTCTGAAAAAATCTCCAACGCTTCTGACGCTTTTCATCAGAATGAGAAGATCTAAGTTTGAAAAATGCTTATTGTTTTTTGTTCTACAATCACACCCCATCTTTTCTTCTTTAGGACACTTGATCTTCAAGTCTGATCTTCTACAAGCTTTCTCCAAAGTAGGTTGTCGTTGTCTATCCATAATTTAAGTGATCACCTTTTGTTCATTACACAATTTCTCTAATCCTTGCATTAAGAGTTAATAGATTTCTCTAAATGAGTAATCATTAATGGACTTGTCTTTATTCCGCATAATCTAATGCATGGAATTAGTAAACACTTCAGACAAAGAGGTAATAAAAGCCTTTTTGAGATCTGGACTCACCCATCCAGATAATTGATAGAACTTTTTTGACATTTGCTGATAATGAAGATCCAGATCCTTTTTTAACAAGGAACAACACTTCATATTAAAAAATTCTCATCGTGCAATGTCTGAAGCTTCTAGGCTTTCCCTCAAATTCTACGTATAACATCCCCAAGAATTCTGCTTGGCTAGGGGATTATAACATCCTTAGTCTAGATTACTCATCGAGTGCATAATACCATTCTTGCATTTGCCCTGTCATCCTTGCAGCAAATTCTTCTAGAACAGAATGAATTACAGCTCCAGGCTTTTTCATTTGAGTATCAATCCAAGCTCTGAACTCTTGGAATCGATCTCTGTAATTTGTTGGAAAAAGATTATCCAACGTAAACCATGGACCCCATTGGAAGTTAATTTCTCTTAAGCTACTTTTGCATGTGGATATGATTCATCCATTTCTTCAGGTGGATCTACAGTATACGGTGGATCTGTCATAAAATTTTCTATAACAGTTTCTTCATCAGTATCATCTGGATCAATTGACTCAAACGATTCCAAAGACTCAGTACTGTCTGAAGAATCTGTAGCAGCTGAAACAACCATATGACAGTCTGGCATGGAAGATGTAGCCATATCCAAATAGAATTTCAGAGGATTTATCATGTTTGCTCCAGGTGGTGGTTGTTGTGGTTTTAGGTCAGTCTTTTTAACAGATTCTGAGGATTTTGTAGAGTGCATAGAGGTATTAGATTGTTGAGGGAATTTCCCTGCTTTTAGTTTTTTTATGGAAAAGATCAACTGATAACCCCATGTATTCTTGTTCTTCAAGGGTAGGAATTTTTAGGGCATGTGCTTTGTGTGGATGGATAGGTGGTAAAGGGATGTCAAACAGATCTATGTAAGTAGGTTTTTTGTTTGTTTGGGCATGTTTGAGATCAGTCTCAATCCTCTGAATTTGATCCTTAAGTCTCTGAATTTCAATAGACTTTCTTCAAATATCTTCCATCTGAGCTCTCTGATCTATCATACTCATTATCTCCTTATGCTTTGCATCAGCTTGAGCTTGTAATCGGATCATCAGCTCATACATGTCTCTCTGTGTCTCCGTCAATCTATCCTCTACTTTTAGGACTTGAGTAGACACTTTATCCACCTTTGACTCAATCTTCTGGAGAATTTTATTCTGGACTAAAGCATTAGAAGTTTGTCAATTCAACACAGCTTCTCCTGCAGTGATTTTTAATAGCTATCCCTGAGGATTAACTCCTGTAGGAGTCTAAATAAAAGGCATCCTCCTCACCTGAGTATTCAGGTTTATTTGTCACTGTAATGGAGGAAATTCATCCTCAGAAAAAGATGGTGAAGGTTGTTGGTACATGTATATTTCTGGTGGGGAAGGTATTTGGTTTATGGGTTTTTCTTTGTAAAGGAGTTTAAGGGATTGTGTATAACAGGCTAAAGGAGGTTGTATAGGGAAATGGTTTAGTTTAGGAGTTTGACAAGGAGCAGGAGAATGATTAATAGGACTATGGCCATAATTGACCAAATAGTCATATTTTCCAGATGGTTCTCCCAATAATCCAACACATGGATCTCCGTCCTCATATCTTCTCCTCATCTCTTTCTTAGAGCAACCTTTTCCTTTTTTCCTCTTTTCTTCTTGTTCTTCCTCCTCAAGTCTATCAAAGTAACACTGATCATAATCACATCCTCCCGAGTAGCAATGACCATCCCTTTTAAAGGGATAGATAGGCTTACCATCAGCTTCAAAATATTCTACCAGAATATTCACCTCAGGTTGATATAGAGTCATCATCATCTACGTAGTAAACATTGCTCCGTTAGCTAAAGGAGGCATAGGTTTCTTAAACCTTGTTTCTATTGTACCATCGACCCTTCTATAATACACTGGCTCAGTGGACTGGATTGGTTGATCTTGCTGGTGGAGTTTTTCGTAATTAGTGATCCAAGCTTCAAGCAACAACTTGATTAACTCCTCCCTAGAAATCTGCCTAGGTACGTGTATGCAGGTCGAGACTTTGTTGGTTTCTGCCAATATCAACAAAGATTCATCTTCATTAGGCAAAGATAGATCTATAGAGTGATTTTGGACTCTATAAATCATATGGTAATGAAGAGTTGCTGCAGTTGCAGAAGAGACTTGTGGTGCTCCCACAATCTTAATTTGAACTTGCAAAGAGTGCAGGAGGTTTGGATCTTTTAGAGCCATGTTATAGTTAGGATAAAACGTAAACATGACTGTTCCAGCATTGAGAGAAGTCTCCACCGTTCCAATAACTGCATGCTGATACTGAAACTGAAGATATCTTCGATCAAGTAAGGCAATCCTTGCAAACACAGGAAGGCCTTTTCTCCCATGGTAACTGACAGCAAGACGAATAACTCTGAAATGCATATGGGTAAATCCTTGAGCTATCCATTGATGGACAAACTTTGAAGGAATCTCCAGATTAATGAATTGTTCTAATCCATTTGCCTGTACTGGACATTGATCAAAACTAAAAGCCCATACATATTCTTTTACAGACTTTACAGAAGGCTTTATCAGAGAACTGATGGTTTTAGTAAGGCTAGCTTTGTTTCTTTGAAAAGCATCATAGGGATTAAGGAAAGGTAGTCTGATTTCTTGGATTTTCTTTTCATCAGGGATATAACTTAATTCATATAGGTAGTCTATTTTAAAAGAATGGGATCATTTAAAGGTTACAAGTGGTGGAATAGTAACAGTTAAAGGTATGGTACAGAAAAAAGGAGTAGAATCTATAGGTTCTACTTGGTTTAGAGAAGAAGAAGGTTGATCAAGATTAACAATAATGTTTGCCATGATTAGTGAAGTTACCTTTGGCTCACCCTTATACATATCTATTCACCCCCCAGAAAGATGAAGAACCAGGTGCTGATACCACTCTCGCCACAAGCCCTAAACATGTATGACTGTGAACAACAATAGACATGAAAGTCTCTATTCAATCAACATTGGAGCATAATTTTGACTATTGGCTCATAACAATGGCAACACCAAGCCTTAAACAGAGCCACCGTCCTCTTCTGCCTTACTGCACTATTCTAAATTCTTTAACTCCATAGTCCTCTTAGTATAGAACTTATGGAAAACTGATAATATTGCCAACCAAAAGATAGGAGTTATGAACAGAAGTATTTGGGATTGCCAAAGGCTAAGAGAAACTTAAAAACTCATTCTTTTGAAAAGAGAAGTTTTATTCAATCCGACAAATCTTATCTTACACAAATGATAACCTCCTCTTATATAGAAGGAGGGATGGATAAGAAGGAATCTTATCCTTACAAAAGCAACCGCACTTACAACAGTACTTACACATGTGATTAATACAACAGATAAGAAGGAATCTTATCTTTACAAAAGCAAATCCCCTCACACAACTTTTTATATAGACAACTTTATTAAAGTGAAAACACATCACACCATAATGAGTTAGACACCATTATTTGTGAATAGGTTCATGGGAAGGCGACAAATTCATATTCTCATAATCCTCCTCATAGAGCTGCTGTGCCACTCCTTATTTAATCTATTCTTCTTCCCACCTTAGTGCAAGATCAAAATGATCCTAAAAGCATCTTGGAGTATCATAATAGTCTCCTGTGGCATCATCAATAAGAATATCATGATAAGGTATTTTACCCTATTAGTCACTGGATCGTTTAAGACCTTGGTGATACTGAGTAGGAAGAGTATCCCAAGGAGCTTTTTGAGAAGTTGAAGGCCATATCTCCTTTGGAACAATTTTGTTTTTTCCACACATGTGTCTCTGAAATTCTCTGAATTCTTTAAAATGCTCTAAAGCATCATTCCAGAGAGAGAACTGTAGTTCTTTATAGGTGTGGATATGAGCCATAATCTGTGGAGTATTTTAAGAAGGTCTCATAAAACAAGGACGATGCACCGTATAAATAATTCTTTATTCAGTGCAATTTGTGGCTCATAGTATTAATACTTAGCCTTAAGAATACTGATCCATTGTTCAAGTGGTTGGAACCACTCTAAGAAAGTAACCAAATAAGGGTTATACCTCCGTTTCTCTTTATGTCCATGAGATAAGACCAAAGATGATAAGGACGTATCTCAATGGCAACGGTGTACAAATGGCAAAAATATCAGAGAAACACATATAACTCTTTTGGTCATCTCCAACCTCCACCAATAACTGCTGAATAGTCCAAAAATATAAAAACTTTGAGAAAAGGATAATTGGGATGAATTCCCAGAATATCTATGAAGACTGGACCATAAGACCTTAGAAGTAAGGCTTGATAAACAAAGAGCTGTTTAGTGGCTTTTTGGTAAATTTTTGTATAAGTGACTGGAGTACGTATTTCAGGAGGTAATCCTACCTTTAAGAAAGACTCATCATACTGAGAAGAACCAGGACTATGGTTTTGGACTGTTGAGGATGATAAAAGAGTAGTGGGAACAGAAGTAGATGCTTCTGTTGAACTAGATGTTGAAGCCATGAATATCAGAGGAAAGGAATGAGATTTAGCAATAAGGGATAATTGTTGTGGTGGTCTGGATAGTAGATCAGGAATGAGGTTCTAATCTCCTTTTATATGCTGGACATCAAAACTGTACTTACTAAACCAATCTTTCAGCCGAAGCAACTGAGCATTTGGTATAATTTTTCCTTTGAATTCTAGCATCTTCGGAAAGGATGAACAGTCCATGAGCACTAAGAAATGATGGCCCACCAGATGAAATTCAAATTTCTATATCCCGTTCTTTATGGCAAGAATCTCTTTGATCATTGAATGATAATGTTCCTTTACTAGCTTAAAGGCTCCACTAGCATGTGCACAAATACGTCTTTTCCCATCAATCTCTTTAAGAAGAATAGCCCCTCAAAATTGATCACTTGCATCGGTCTGTAAAATACTTTTTCCTGTAGAAGGAATCTACAGAGGTGGCAAGTTCTGCATCATTCTTTTAAGTGATGTGACAGCTGCTGTTTGTGCATCTCCCCATGGTGGAGAATCCTTTTTAAGATGCAGTTGTAAAGGCCTTGCTACTTTAGTGTAGTGGGGAATAAAGTCATGCAAATAATTGGCAATTCCCAAAAATTGCTGAGTCTGTTTTAGAGAAAAGTTGTCATCTGGGAACTTTAATAATTCAGTACCATTATGTAGACCAGGTGTATATTGTCCATTAGCAAAATTTATCCCCAAAAATTCAATTTCGGATTTAGCAATATGCATCTTTGTAGAGGAAAGCATAATGCCAAACCTTCTGGTTAATTCCAGAAATTGTTGTAGTAGTTCCTGATGCGAATCCATATCTTTGGAAAAAAGTAGCACATCATCAATATAAATGAGTGCACTGTGCAAAAGTGGTTCATAGATTCATATCATCGCCTTTTAAAAAAAAGAAGGAGCCACCTTGAGACCGAATGACATCACCGTCCATTGATAATGTCGATTTGAGATACAAAAAGTAGTCTTTTCCCTGTCTTCTTTTTGGATTCCTAACTGTAAAAAGCCTGCTTTGAGATCAAACTTGGAAAATATCTTTCCCTGCAACATATGAACAAACAATGATGAAATTTTCGGCAAAGGGAACTTGTCATCATTTAAAAAATAGTTTAAGGGTTGGTAATCAATGACAAGTCATTTTATCCCCCGGGTTTGTTCAGAACGTTTATTAACATAAAAGGCTTGACAAGCCCAGGTTGAATTTATGGGTTCAATAAGGTTTTGGGCCAAGAGTTCTGAACATTCTTGGTATGCTTAGGCCAAGTCTTCTGGTGTCATTCCTGGATGAGTAGCTTTGGTAGGATTGACATCTTCATTTAATTTAAAGGGTAGGCCAATAAAAAAAGTCTGGGTTTTTCCATAAAGGATTTGGATTTTTAAGGAGAAAACTGGTATGGTTATATGCACAACAATGGGCTTGAAGTTCTTGGACTATGGTTGCAATCTTAGAGGAATATTAGGCTGAAGAAAGATCTATTTGGAATAAGGAAGGGACCTTTATGAAAGGTTGAAAATAACCTTTAAATTTTAGGCCCGTAGGAAGTATTCTAAGCTTTTCTAACTTCCAATATAGATCAAACCCAATAACAAGATCCTTATTAGGCAAAGCTGAGCCCAAAAATGGACAATGGATTTGGCAATTAGGAAAGAATTGGATAGTGACAGGTTTTCTGGTAATTAGACTGGTATGGAAAATAGCCCCATTTGCTGCTTGAAAATATCTCCGATAAGCTTTCTAGTAATGATCTGGTAACATCTTAAGATTCATCATTGAAAAATAAGCTCCAGTATCCATGAACGCAATGGCTTTAATAGGATTAACAAATTTCTCTGGATAAACATTAACAAAAGCCAATGGAACTGGGTGATCTTCCTGTAAAAGGTTTGCAACTGAAGTAAGATTAGGAAGTTGAATTGGACAAGCTGATGTTAAACCCAGAACAGGAGTTATGCCATGGCAGGAGTATGGCATACATTCTTCATTCTCAGAAAACTCATCTTGGATGGCAAAAGCAGTTTCTTCCATAGCTTCATCCTTCATAGAAAACAATGATTCAATATCAGCATCTTCAAGACCTAATGCTGTTGAGATTTGAATCTGCTGAATCATTTTAGAAGCTTGTTTCTTTCGATTCGGACAATTCTTTGAGAAATGGCCCCTTTGACCACAAAGAAAACCTCTATTGGACTTTCGATGCCCCCGTTATTTCTTTCTCTGGAAAATCTCCAACGCTTCTGACGCTTTTCATTAGAATGAGAAGATCTAAGTTTGAAAAAATGCTTCTTCTTTTTTATTCTGCAATCACACCCCATCTTTTCTTCTTTAAGACACTTGATCTACAAGTCTGATCTTCTACAAGCTTTCTTCAAAGTAGGTTGTTGTTGTCTATCCATCATTTGAGTGATCACCTTTTGTTTATTGCACAATTTCTCTAATCCTTACATCAAGAGTTGATAGATTTCTCCAAAGGAGTAATCATTAATGGACCTGTCTTTATTCCGCATAATCTGATGCATGGAATTAGCCAACACTTCAATCAAAGAGGTAATAAAAGCCTATTTGAGATCTGGACTCGCCCATCTAGATAATTGATAAAACTTTTTTGACATTCGCTGATAATGAAGATCTAAATCCTTTTTTTAACATGGAACAACACTTCATATTAAAAAATTCTCGTCGTGCAATGTTTGAAGCTTTTATAGGCTTTCCCCTAAATTCTGCGTATAACATCCCCAAGAATTATGCTTGGCTAGGGGATTGTAACATCCTTAGTCTGGAGTACTCATCAAGTGCAAAATATAATTCTTGCATTCATCCTGTCATCCTTGCAGCAAATTCTTCTAGAACATAACGAATTATAGCTCCAGGCTTTTTCATTTGAGCATTAATCCAAGCTCTAAACTCTTGGAATCGATCTCTGTAATTTGCTGGAGAAAGATTATCCAATGTAAACCATGGACCCCTATTGAAAGTTGATTTTTCTCACGCTACTTCTGTATGTGGATATGATTCATCCATTTCTTCAGGTGGATCTACAGTATACGGTGGATTTGGTGGATTTCCCATAAAATTTTCTACAATAGTTTCTTCATTAGTATTATCTGGATCAGTCGACTTAAATGATTCCAAAGACTCAGTACTATCTGAAGAATCTGTAGCAGTTGAAACAGCCATATGACAATCTGGCATGGAAGATGTAGCCATATCCAAATAGAATTTCAGAGGATTTATCATGTTTACTCCAGGTGGTGGTTGTTGTGGTTTTGGGGTCAGGCTTTTTAACAAATTCTGAGGATTTTGTAGAGTGCATAGAGGTATCAGATTGTTGAGGGAATTTCTATGCTTTTAGTTTTTCATGGAAAAGATCAACTGATAAGCCCATGTATTCTTGTTCTTTAAGGGTAGGAATTTTTAGGACAGGTGCTTTGTGTGGATGGATAGGTGGTAAAGGGATGTGAAACGGATCTATGTAAGCAGGTTTTTTGTTTGCTTGGGCATGTTTGAGATCAGCCTCAATCCTCTGAATTTGATCCTTAAGTCTCTGAATTTCAACAGACTTTCTTCAAATATCTTCCATCTGAGCTCTCTAGTCTATCATACTCATTATCTCCTTATGCTTTGCATTAGCTTGAGCTTGTAATCGGATCATCAGCTCATACATGTCTCTCTGTGTCTTCGTCAATCTATCCTCTACCTTTAGGACTTGAGTAGACACTTTATCCACCTTTGACTCAATCTTCTGGAGAATTTTATTCTGGACTAAAGCATTAGAAGTTTGCCAATTCAACACAACTTCTCCTGCAGTGATTTTTAATGGTTGTCCCTGAGGATTAACTCCTGTAGGAGTCTGAATAAAAGGCATCCTCCTCACCTGAGTATTCAGGTTTGTTTGTTCCTGTAATAGAGGAAATTCATCCTCATAAAAAGATGGTGAAGGTTGTTGGTACATGTATATTTCTAGTAGGGAAGGTATTTGGTTTATGGGTTTTTCTTTGTGAAGGTGTTTAAGGGATTGTGTATAATAAGCTAAAGGAGGCTGTTTAGGGAAAGGGTTTGGTTTAGGAGTTTGGCAAGGAGCAGGAGAATGATTAATAGGACTATGGCCATAATTGACCAAATAGTCATATTTTCCAGATGGTTCTCCCAATAATCCAACAGATGGATCTTCGTCCTCATCTCTTTCTCAGAGCAACCTTTTCCTTTTTACCTTTTTTCTTCTTGTTCTTCCTCCTCAAGTCTATCAAAGTAACATCGATCACAATCACATCCTCCCCAGTAGCAATGACCATCCCTCTTAAAGGGATCGATAGACTTTCCATCAACTTCAAAGTATTCTACTGGAATATGCACCTTAGGCTGGCATGGGGTCATCATCATCTGTGTAGTGAACATAGCTCCATCTAACAAAGGAAGCATTGGTCTTTCAAACCTCATCTCAATAGTCCCGTTAGCCCTTCTGTAATACACTGGCTCAGTAGACTGGACTGGCTGATCTTGCTGGTGAAGTTTTTCATAGCTAGTAATCCAAGCTTCTGTTAAAAGATTGATCAACTCTTCCCTAGTGATTTGTCTAGGGATATGGATACAGGTCGAGACTTTATTTGTTTCTGCTAGGATTAACAAAGACTCATCTTCATTCAGCAGGGACAGATCTATAGAGTGATTTTGAACTCTGTAAATCATCTGGTAATAGAGTGTTGCTGCTGTGGCAGAAGTAACTTGGGGTGCTCCCGCAATCTGGATTTAGACTTAGAGAGAGTACAGGATATTTGGATCTTTTAACGCCATGTTGCAATTTGGATAAAACGTAAACATGACTGTTCCTGCGTTGAGAGAAGTCTCCACAGTTCCAATGACTGCATGCTGATACTGAAGATATCTTCGATCAAGTAAGGCAATCCTTGCAAACACAAGAAGGCCTTTTCTTCCATGATAGCTTACTACAAGTCGGATGGTACCAAAATGCATGTAGGTATATCCTTGAACTATCCACTGATGGACAAACTCAGGAGGAATCTCTAGATTTATAAATTGTTCCAACCCAGTTGCCTGGACTAGACATTGATCAAAACTAGAAGCCTGTACATACTCCTTTACTGATGACTTTATAAGAGATCTAATGGTTTTAGTGAAGCTTGCTTTGTTTTTCTGAAAGGCATCATATGGGTTTAGGAAAGGTAAACTGGTTTCTTAGATCTTTTTTTCATCAGGGATATAGCTTAGTTCATATAGGTAATCTATTTTAGAAGAGAGAGTTCTTTTAAAGGTTACAGGTGGTGGTATGGTAACTATTAAAGGTATGGTACGGAAAGAAGGAGTAGTGTTTATGGGATCAGTTTGGCTTGTAGAAGCAGAAGAAGATGAAGGTTGATCAGGATTCACAGTGATGTTTGCCATGATGGATACACTACCTTTGGCTCACCCTCTTGCATATCTATTCACCCCCCACAAAGATGAAGAACCAGGCTCTGATACCACTCTCGCCATAAGCTTTACATAGGTATGACTGCGAACAGCAATAGACATAAATGTCTTTATTCAGTTTTCCATAAGTTCTATACTAAGAGGACTATGGAGCTAAAGAATTCGGAATAATGCAGTAAGGCAGAAGAGGATGGTGGCTCTGTTTAAGGCTTGGTGTTGCCGTTGTTGTGAGCCTGTAGTCAAAATTATACTCCAATGTTGACTGAGTGGAGACTTTCATGTCTGTTGTTGTTCATAGTCATACCTGTATAGGGCTTGTGGCGAGAGTGGTATCAGAGCCAGGTTCTTCATCTTTCTGGGGGGTGAATAGATATGTATAAGGGTGAGCCAAAGGTAACTTCATCAATCATGGCAAACATTATTATTAATCCTGATCAACCTTCTTCTTCTCTAAACCAAGCAGAACCTATAGATTATACTCCTTCTTTCCGTACCGTACCTTTAACTGTTACTATTCCACCACCTGTAACCTTTAAACGATCACATTCTTCTAAAATAAACTACCTATATGAATTAAGCTATATCCCTGATGAAAAGAAAATCCAAGAAACTGGTCTACCTTTCCTTAATTCCTATGATGCTTTTCAAAGAAACAAAGCTAGCCTTACTAAAACCATCAGATCTCTGATAAAGCCTTTTGTAAAGTTTGTAAAGGAATATGTATAGGCTTTCAGTTTTGATCAACGTCTAGTACAGGCAACTGGATTAGAACAATTCATTAATCTAGAGATTCCTCCTGAGTTTGTCCATCAATGGATAGCTCAAGGATTTACCCATATGTATTTCGGAGCTATTCGTTTTGCTGTCAGTTACCATGGGAGAAAAGGCCTTCCTATGTTCGCAAGGATTACCTTACTTGATCAAAGATATCTCCAGTATCAGCATGCAGTTATTGGAATGGTGGAGACTTCTCTCAATGCTGGAACAGTCATGTTTATGTTTTATCCTAACTATAACATGGCTCTAAAAGATCCAAACCTCCTGCACTCTTTGCAAGTTCAAATTTAGATTGTGGGAGCACCACAAGTCTCTTCTGCAACTGTAACAACTCTTTAATACCAGATGATTTATAGAGCCTAAAATCACTCTATAGATCTATCTTTGCTTAATGAAGATGAATCTTTGTTGATCTTGGCCGAAACCAACAAAGTCCCAACCTGCATACACGTCCCTATGCAGATCTCTAGGGAGGAGTTAATCAAGCTGTTACCTGAAGCTTGGATCACTAGTTATGAAAAACTCCACCAGCAGGATCAACCAATCTAGTCCACTGAGCCAGTGTATTATAGAAGGGCGGATGGTACAATAGAAACAAGGTTTGACAAACCTATGCCTCCTTTAGCTAACGGAGCAATGTTTACTACGCAGATGATGATGACTCCATATCAACCTGAGGTGAATATTTCGGTAGAATATTTTGAAGCTGATGGTAAGCCTATCTATCCCTTTAAGAGGGATGATCATTGCTACTGAGGAGGATGTGATTGTGATCAGTGTTACTTTGATAGACTTGAGGAGGAAGAACAAGAAGAAAAGAGGAAAAAAGGAAAAGGTTGCTCTGAGAAAGAGATGAGGAGAAGATATGAGGACGAAGATCCATGTGTTGGATTATTGGGAGAACCATCTGGAAAATATGACTATTTGGTCAATTATGGCTATAGTCCTATTAATCATTCTCCTGATCCTTGCCAAACTCCTAAACCAAACCCTTTCCCTAAACAGCCTCCTTTAGCCTGTTATACACAATCCCTTAAACACCTTCATAAAGAAAAACCCATAAACCAAATACCTTCCCTACCAGAAATATACATGTACTAACAACCTTCACCATCTTTTTCTGAGGATGAATTTCCTCCATTACAGGAACAAACAAACCTGAATACTCAGGTGAGGAAGATGCCTTTTATTCAGACTCCTACAGGAGTTAATCCTCAGGGATAGCCATTAAAAATCACTACAGGAGAAGTTGTGTTGAATTGGCAAACTTCTAATGCTTTAGTCCATAATAAAATTCTCTAGAAGATTGAGTCAAAGGTGGATAAAGTGTCTACTCAAGTCCTTAAGGTAGAGGATAGATTGACGGAGACACACAGAGACATGTATGAGCTGATGATCCGATTACAAGCTCGAGCTGATGCAAAGCATAAGGAGATAATGAGTATGATAGACTAGAGAGCTCAGATGGAAGATATTCAAAAAAAGTCTATTGAAATTCAGAGACTTAAGGATCAAATTCGAAGGATTGAGACTGATCTCAAACATGCCCAAACAAACAAAAAACCTGCTTACATAGATCCGTTTGACATCCCTTTACCACCTATCCATCCACACAAAGCACCTGTCCTAAAAATTCCTACAAACAAGAATACATGGGGTTATCAATTGATCTTTTCCATAAAAAAACTAAAAGCAAGGAAATTTCCTCAATAATCTGATACCTCTATGCACTCTGCAAAATCCTCAAAATCTATTAAAAAGCCTGACCCAAAACCACAACAACCACCACCTGGAGCAAACATGATAAATCCTCTGAAATTCTATTTGGATATGGCTACATCTTCCATGCCAGACTGTCATATGGTTGTTTTAGCTGCTACAGATTCTTCAAACAGTACTGAGTCTTTGGAATCATTTGAGTCGACTGATCCAGATGATACTGATGAAGAAACTGTTGTAGAAAATTTTATGGCAGATCCACCGTATACTACAAATCCACCTGAAGAAATGGATGAATCAGATCCACATGCAGAAGTAGCTCGAGAAAAATCAACTTCCAATGGGGGTCCATGGTTTACGTTGGATAATCTTTCTCTAGCAAATTACAGAGAACGATTCTAAGAGTTCAGAGCTTGGATTGATACTCAAATAAAAAAGCCTGGAGCTGTAATTCATTATGTTCTAGAAGAATTTGCTGCAAGGATGATAGGGCAAATGCAAGAATGGTATTTTGCACATGATGAGTACTTCGGACTAAGGATGTTACAATCCCCTAGCCAAGCAGAATTCTTGGGGATGTTATACGCAGAATTTCGGGGAAAGCCTACAGAAGCTTCAGACATTGCACGACGATAATTTTTTAATATGAAGTGTTGTTCCTTGTTAAAAAAGGATCTGGATCTTCATTATAAGCGAATGTCAAACAAGTTCTATCGATTATCTAGATGGGCGAGTCCAGATCTCAAATAGGCTTTTATTACCTCTTTGCCTGAAGTGTTGACTAATTCCATGCATCAGATTATGCCAAATAAAGGCAGGTCCATTAATGATTACTCCTTTGGAGAAATCTATCAACTCTTGATGTAAGGATTAAAGAAATTGTGCAATGAACAAAAGGTGATCACTCAAATGATGGGTAGACAACGACAGCCTACTTTGAAGAAAGCTTGTAGAAGATCAGACTTGAAGATCATGTGTCCTAAAGAAGAAAAGATGGGGTGTGATTGCAGAACAAAAAAGAAGAAGCATTTTTTCAAACTTAGATCTTTTCATTCTGATGAAAAACGTCAGAAGCGTTGGAGATTTTTTTGGAGAAAGAAGTATCGGGGGCATCAAAAGTCCAATAGATGTTTTCTTTGTGGTCAATGGGGCCATTTCTCAAAGAATTCTCTGAATCGAAAGAAATAAGCTTCTAAAATGATTCAGCAGATTCAAATCTCAACAGCATTAGATCTTGAAGATGCTGATATTGAATCATTATTTTGTATGGAGGATGAAGCTACGAAAGAAACTGTTTTTGCCATCCAAGATGAGTTTCTGAGAATGAAGAATGTATGTCATACTCCTGTCATGGCATAGCTCCTGTTCTGGGTTTAACATTAGATTGTCCAATTCAACTTTCTGATGTTACTTTAGTTGCAAACCTTTTACAGGAAGATCACCCAGTTCCATTGGCTTTTGTTAATGTTTATCCAGAGAAATTTGCTAATCCTATTAAAGCCATTGTGTTCATGGATACTGGGGCTTATTTGTCAATGATGAATCCTAAGGTGTTACCAGATCATTACTAGAAACCTTATCGGAGATATTTCCAAGCAGCAAATGGGGCTATTTTCCATACCAGTCTAATTACCAGAAAACCTGTCACTATCCAATTCTTTCCCGGTTGCCAGATCCATTGTCCATTTTTAGGCTTAGCTTTGCCTTATAAGGATCTTATTATTGGGTTTGATCTATACTGGAAGTTAGAAAAGCTTAGAATACTTCCCACGGGCCTAAAGTTTAAAGGTTATTTTCAACCTTTTACTAAGGTCCTTTATTCAAAATAGATCTTTTTTCGGCCCAATATTCCTCAAAGAATGCAACCATAGTCCAAGAACTTCAAACCCATTGTTATGCAGATAACCATACCAGTTTTCTCCTTAAAAATCTAAATCCTTTGTGCAAAAACCCAGACTTTTTTATTAGCCTACCCTTTAAATTAAATGAAGATGTCAATCCTACTAAAGCTACTCATCCAGGAATGACACCAAAAGACTTGGCCTTAGCATACCAAGAATGTTCAAAACTCTTGGCCCAAAACCTTATTGAACCAACAAATTCGGCCTGGGCTTGTCAAGCCTTTTATGTTAATAAACATTCTGAACAAAACTGAGGGAAAAAATGACTTGTCATTGATTACCAACCCTTAAATCATTTTTTAAAAGATGACAAGTTCCCTTTGCCTAAAATTTCAACACTGTTTGTTCATATGTCGCAGGGAAAGATATTTTCCAAGTTTGATCTTAAAGCAGGCCTTTGGCAGCTAGGAATCCAAAAAAAAGACAAGGAAAAGACTGCTTTTTGTATCCTAAATCGACATTATCAATGGACGGTGATGTCATTCGGTCTCAAGGTGGCTCCTTCTCTTTTCCAAAAGGCGATGATACGAATCTATGAACCACTTTTGCACAGTGCACTCATTTATATTGATGATGTGCTACTTTTTTCCAAAGATATGAATTCGTATTAGGAACTACTACAACAATTTTTGGAATTAACCAGAAGGTTTGGCATTATGCTCTCCTCCACAAAAATGCATATTGCTAAATCTGAGATTGAATTTTTGGGGATGCATTTTGCTAATGGACGATACACACCGGGTCCACATATTGGTGCTGAATTATTAAAATTCCTAGATGATAATCTTTCACTAAAGTAAACTCAACAGTTTTTGGGAATCGCCAATTATTTGTGTGACTTTATTCCCCACTACACTAAAGTAGCAAGGCCTTTACAGTTGTATCTCAAAAAAGATGCTCCACCATAGGGAGATGCACAGACAATAGTTGTCAAATCACTTAAAAGAATGATGCAAAATTTATCATCTCTACAGATTCCTTCTATAGAAAAAAGGATTTTACAGACTGATGCAAGTGATCAATTTTGGGGGGCTATTCTTCTTGAAGAGATTGATGGGAAAAGACGTATTTGCGCACATACTAGTGGAGCCTTTAAGCCAGCAGAGGAACATTATCATTCAACCTTTAAGGAGATTCTTGTCGTAAAGAACGGGATAAAGAAATTTGAATTTCATTTAGTGGGCCATCATTTCTTAGTGTTCATGGACTGTTCATCCTTTCTGAAGATGTTAGAATTCAAAGGAAAAACTGTACCAAATGCTCAGTTGCTTTGTCTGAAAGATTGGTTTAGTAAGTACAGTTTTGATGTCCAACATAATTATCCCTTATTGCTAAATTTCATTCCTAATCTATTATCAAGGCCTTCACCATAATTATCCCTTATTGCTAAATTTCATTTCTTTCCTTTGATATTCATGGCTTCAACATCCAGTTCAACAGAAGCTTTTACTTCTATTCCCACTACTCTTTTATCTTCCTCAACAGTCTAAAATAATAATCCTGGTTCTTCTCAGTATGATGAGTCTTTCATAAGGGCAGGATTACCTCCTGAAATACGTACTCTAGTCACTTATACAAAAATTTGCCAAAAAGCCACTGAACAACTCTTTGTTTATCAAGCCTTACTTCTAAGGTCTTATGGTCCAGTCTTCATGGATATTCTGGGAATTCATCCCAATTATCCTTTTCTCAAAGTTTTTACATTTCTAGACTATTCAACAGTTATCAGTGGAGGCTGGAGATGGCCAAAAGAGTTCTTGGTGTTTCTCTAGTATTTTTGCAATTTATACACCATTGTCATTGAAATACGTCCTTATCATCTTTGATCTTATCTCATGGACATAAAAAGAGAAACGGAGGTATAACCTTTATTTGGTTACTTTCTGAGAGTGGTTCCAACCACTTGAATAATGGATCAATATTCTTAAGGCTAAGTATCAATACTGTGAGCCACAGACTGCACTAAATAAAAGAATTATTTATACGGTGCATCGTCCTTGTTTTATGGGTCCTTGTTTTATGGGACCTTCTGGAAATACTCCACAGATTATGGCTCATATCCACACCTATAAAGAACTACAGTTCTCTCTCTAGAGTGATGCTTTAGAGCATTTTGAAGAATTCAAAGAATTCCAGAGACACATGTGTGGAAAAAAAAATTGTTCCAAAGGAGATAAGGCCTTCAACTTCTCAAGAAGCTCCTTGGGATACTCTTCCTACTCAGTATCACTAAGGTCTTAAATGATCTAGTGACTTATGAGGTAAAATACCTTATCATGATAGTCTTATTGATGATGCCACAAGAGATTATTATGATACTCTAAGATGCTCTCAAGATCCTTTTGATCTTGCACTAAGGTGGGAAGAAGAACAGATTAAAGGAGTGGCACAACGACTCTATGAGGAGGATTATGAGAATATGAATTTTTCGCCTTCCCATGAACCTATTCACAAATAATGGTGTCTGACTCATTATGGTGTGACGTGTTTTCACTTTAATAAAGTTGTCTGTATAAAAAGTTGTGTGAGTGGATTTGCTTTTGTAAAGATAAGATTCCTTCTTATCTATTGTATTAATCACATGTGTAAGTACTGTTGTAAGTGTGGTTGCTTTTGTAAGGATAAGATTCCTTCTTAGCCATCCCTCCTTCTATATAAGAGGAGGTTCTCATTTGTGTAAGATAAGAGTGGTCAGATTGAATAAAACTTCTCTTTTCAAAATAATGAGTTTCTAAGTTTCTCTTAGCCTTTGGCAATCCCAAATACTTCTGTTCATAACTCCTATCTTTTGGTTGGCAATATTTTCAGTTTTCCATAAGTTCCATACTAAGAGGACTGTGGAGCTAAAAAATTCAGAATAGTGCAGTAAGGCAAAAGAGGACGGTGGCTCTGTTTAAGGCTTGGTGTTGTCGTTGTGAGGATTTTGTAAAGGGCATAGAGGTATCAGATTATTGAGGGAATTTCCCTGCTTTTAGTTTTTTATGGAAAAGATCAACTGATAACCCCATGTATTTTTGTTCTTCAAGGGTAGGAATTTTTAGGACAGGTGCTTTGTGTGGATGGATAGGTGGTAAAGGGATGTCAAACGGATCTATGTAAGCAGGTTTTTTTGTTTGTTTGGGCATCTTTGAGATCAGTCTCAATCCTCTGAATTTGATCCTTAAGTCTTTGAATTTTAACAGTCTTTCTTCAAATATCTTCCATCTGAGCTCTCTAGTCTATCATACTCATTATCTCCTTATACTTTACATCAGCTTGAGCTTGTAATCGGATCATCAGCTCATAGATGTCTCTCTGTGTCACCGTCAATCTATCCTCCACCTTTAGGACTTGAGTAAACACTTTATCCACCTTTGACTCAATCTTTTGGAGAATTTTATTCTAGGCTAAAGCATTAGAAGTTTGCCAATTCAACATAGCTTCTCCTGTAGTGATTTTTAATGGCTATCCTTGAGGATTAACTCCTGTAGGAGTCTGAATAAAAGGCATCCTCCTCACCTGAGTATTCAGGTTTGTTTGTTCCTGTAATGGAGAAAATTCATCCTCAGAGAAAAATGGTAAAGGTTGTTGGTACATGTATATTTCTGGTAGGGAAGGTATTTGGTTTATGGGTTTTTCTTTGTGAAGGTGTTTAAGGGATTGTGTATAACAGGGTAAAGGAGGTTGTTTAGGAAAAGGGTTTGGTCTAGGAGTTTGGCAAGGAGCAGAAGAATGATTAATAGGACTATGGCCATAATTGACCAAATAGTCATATTTTCCAGATGGTTCTCCTAATAATCCAACACATGGATCTTCATCCTCATATCTTCTCCTCATCTCTTTCTCAGAGCAACCTTTTCCTTTTTTCCTCTTTTCTTCTTGTTCTTCCTCCTCAAGTCTATCAAAGTAACACTGATCACAATCACATCCTCCCCAGTAGCAATGACCATCCCTCTTAAAGGGATAGATAGGCTTACCGTTAGCTTCAAAATCTTCTACAAAATATTCACCTCAGGTTGATATGGAGTCATCATCATCTGCATAGTAAACATTGCTCCGTTAGCTAAAGGAGGCATAGGTTTCTCAAACCTTGTTTCAATAGTCCCATTAGCCCTTCTGTAATATACCGGCTCAGTAGATTGGACTGGCTGATCCTGCTGGTGAAGTTTTTCATAGCTAGTAATCCAAGCTTCTGGTAAAAGCTTGATCAACTCCTCCCTAGTGATTTGCCTATGGATATGGATATAGGTCAGGACTTTATTTGTTTCTACGAGGAATAACAAAAACTCATCTTCATTCGGCAGGGACAGATCTATAGAGTGATTCTAAACTCTGTAAATCATCTGGTAATAGAGTGTTGCTACAGTGGCAGAAGTAACCTGGGGTGCTCCCACAATCTGGATTTAGACTTGGAAAGAGTGCAGGATATTTGGATCTTTTAACGCCATGTTGTAATTTGGATAAAATGTAAACATGATTGTTCCTGCGTTGAGAGAAGTCTCCACAGTTCCAATGACTGCATGCTGATACTAGAGATATCTTCGATTAAGTAAGGCAATCCTTGCAAACACAGGAAGGCCTTTTCTTCCATGATAGCTTACTGCAAGTCGGATGGCACCGAAATGCATGTAGGTATATCCTTGAACTATCCACTGATGGACAAACTCAGGAGGAATCTCTAGATTTATAAATTGTTCCAACCCAGTTGCCTGGACTAGACATTGATCAAAACTAGAAGCCTGTACATACTCCTTTACAGACTTTACTAACGACTTTATGAGAGATCTAATAGTTTTAGTGAAGCTAGCTTTGTTTTTGAGAAAAGGCATCATATGGGTTTAGGAAAGGTAAACTGGTTTCTTGGATCTATCTTTCATCGAGGATATAGCTTAGTTCATATAGGTAATCTATTTTAGAAGAGAGAGTTCTTTTAAAGGTTACAGGTGGTGGTATGGTAACTGTTAAAGGTATGGTACGAAAGGAAGAAGTAGAGTTTATGGGTTCAGTTTGGCTAGTAGAAGCAGAGGAAGTTAAAGGTTGATTTGGATTCACAGTGATGTTTGCCATGATTAATGAACTTACCTTTGGCTCACCCTTATACATATCTATTCACCCCCGCCACAAGCCCTATACAGGTATGACTGTGAACAGCAACAGACATGAAAGTCTCCATTCAGCCAACATTGGAGCAGAATTTTAACTACAAGCTCACAACAACGGCAACACCAAGCTTAAATAGAGCCACCGTCCTCTTCTACCTTACTGCACTATTCTGAATTCTTTAGCTCCACAGTCCTCTTAGTATAGAACTTATGGAAAACTGATAATATTGCCAACCAGAAGATAGGAGTTATGAACATAAGTTTTTGGGATTGCCAAAGGCTAAGAGAAACTTAGAAACTCATTATTTTGAAAATAGATGTTTTATTCAATCCGGCAAATCTTATCTTACACTACCGAAAGCCCCTTCTTATATAGAAGGAGGGATGGATAAGAAGGAATCTTATCCTTACAAAAGCAAGTGCACTCACTACAGTACTTTTACATGTGATTAATACAACAGATAAGAAGGAATCTTATCTTTACAAAAGCAAACACAAACTTTTGACTTAAAGTGACTTTTTTACAGACAATAAGACCTCACACCATACTGATATGAATCAGACTCCATTATTTGTGAATAGGCTCATGAGATGGGGATAAGTTCATGTTCTCGTAATCCTCTTCATACAACCGCTGTGCCACTTTATCTTTTATTTGTTTTTCTTCCCATCTAAGAGCAAGATCAAAAGGGTCTTGAGAGTAGCCAAGTGTATCATAATAGTCTCCTGTGGCATCATCAATAAGACTATCATGATAAGGGATTTTACCCCATTGGTCACTGGATCGTTTTAGACCTTAGTGATACTGAGTAGAAAGAGTATCCCAAGGAGCTTCCTGCGAAGTTGAAGGCCATATTTCTATTGGAACAACATGTGCCTTTGGAATTCTCTGAATTCTTCGAAATGTTCTAAAGCATCACTCCAGAGAGAAAACTGCAATTCTTTATAGGTGTGGATATGTGCCATAATTTGTCGAGTGTTCCTAAAAGGTCCCATAAAATAAGGACGATGCACGATATAAATAATTATTTTATTTAGTGCAGTCTGTGGCTCACAGTACTGATATTTGGCCTTAAAGATATTGATCCATTGTTCCAGTGGTTGGAACCATTCTAAAAATGTAACCAAATAAGGGTTGTACCTTCGTTTCTCTTTTATGTCAATGAGATAGGACCAAAAGCGATAAGGACGTATCTTAATGGCGATGGTGTACAAATGGCAAAAATACCAGAGAAACACTGGGAATTCTTTTAGCCATCTCCAGCCTCTACTGATTACTACTGAATAGTCCAGGAATGTAAAAACTTTGAGAAATGGATAAGAGGGATGGATTCCCAGAATATCCATAAACACTAAACCATAAGACCTTAGAAGTAAGGCTTGATAAATAAAGAGCTATTCAGTGGCATTCTGACAGATTTTTGCATATGTGACTGGACTACGGATTTCAGGAGTAGTCCTGCACGTAAAAATGATTCATCATACTGAAAAGAACCAGGGCTATGATTTTGGACTGTTGAGAAAGACAACACAGTAGTGGGAATAGAAGTAGATACTTCTGTCGAACTAGATGTTGAAGCCATGAATATCAGAGGAAAGGAATGAGATTTAGCAATAAGGGATAATTATTGTGGTGGTCTGGATAGTAGATCAGGAATGAGGTTCTGATCTCCTTTCATATGTTGGACATCAAAATTGTACTTACTAAACCAATCTTTCAGTCGAAGCAACTGAGCATTTAGTACAATTTTTCCTTTGAATTCTAACATCTTTGGAAAGGATGAACAGTCCATGAGCACTAAGAAATGATGGCCCACCAGATGAAATTCAAATTTCTTTATCTTGTTCTTTACGGCAAGAGTCTTTTTGAACGTTGAATGATAATGTTCCTCTGCTGGCTTAAAGGCTCCACTAGCATGGGCACAAATATGTCTTTTCCCATCAATCTCTTCCAGAAGAATAGGTCCCTAAAAATAATCACTTGCATCGGTCTGTAAAATCCTTTTTCCTGTAGAAGGAATCTGCAGAGGTGGCTTATTCTGCATCATTCTTTTAAGTGATTTGATAGCTGTTGTCTGTGGATCTCCCCATGGTGGAGCATCTTTTTTGAGATACAAATGTAAAGGCCATGCTACTTTAGTGTAGTGGGGAATAAAGTCACGTAAATAATTGACGATTCCCAAAAACTGTTGAGTCTGCCTTAGTGAAAGATTATCATCTGGGAATTTTAATAATTCAGCACCAATATGTAGACCCAGTGTGTATTGTCCATTAGGAAAATGCATCCCCAAAAATTCAATCTTGGATTTAGCAATATGCATTTTTGTGGAGGAGAGCATAATGCCAAACCTTCTGGTTAAGTCCATAAATTGTTGTAGCAATTCCTGATATGAATCCATATCTTTGGAAAAAAGTAGCACATCATCAATATAAATGAGTGCACTGTGCAAAAGTGGTTCATAGATTCGTATCATCGCCTTTTAAAAAAGAAAAGGAGCCACCTTGAAACCGAATGGCATCACCGTCCATTGATGATGTCGATTTAAGATACAAAAAACAGTCTTTTCCCTATCTTCTTTTTGGATTCCTAGCTGCCAAAAGCCTGCTTTGAGATCAAACTTGGAAAATATCTTTCCCTGTGACATATGAACAAACAATGATGAAATTTTAGGCAAACGGAACTTGTGATCTTTTAAAAAATAGTTTAAGGGTTGGTAATCAATGACAAGTCATTTTTTCCCCTGGGTTTGTTCAGAACATTTATTGACATAAAAGGTTTGACAAGCCCAGGCTGAATTTATGGGTTCAATAAGGTTTTGGGCTAAGAGTTCTGAACATTCTTGGTATGCTAAGACCAAGTCTTTTGGTGTCATTCCTGGATGAGTAGCTTTGGTAAGATTGACATCTTCGTTTAATTTAAAGGGTAGGCTAATAAAAAAGTCTAGGTTTTTCCACAAAGGATTTGGATTTTTAAGGAGAAAATTGGTAAGGTTATCTGCACAGCAATGGGCTTGAAGTTCTTGGACTATGGTTGCAATCTTAGAGGAATATTGGGCCGAAGAAAGATCTATTTTGAATAAGGAAGGGACCTTTGTGAAAGGTTGAAAATAACCTTTAAATTTTAGGCCCGTAGGAAGTATTCTAAGCTTTTCTAACTTTCAATATAGATCAAACCCAATAACAAGATCCTTATTAGGCAAAACTGAGCCCAAAAATGGATAATGGATCTGGCAACCAAGAAAGAATTGGATAGTGACAGATTTTCTGGTAATTAGACTGGTATGGAAAATAGCCCCATTTACTGCTTGGAAATATCTCCGATAAGGTTTCCAGTAATGATCTGGTAACACGTTAGGATTCATCATTGACAAATAAGCCTCAGTATCCATGAACGCAATGGCTTTAATAGGATTAGCAAATTTCTCTGGATAAACGTTAACAAAAGCCAATGGAACTGGATGATCTTCCTGTAAAAGGTTTGCAACTGAAGTAACATCAGGAAGTTGAATTGGACAATCTGATGTTAAACCCAGAATAGGAGTTATGCCATGACAGAAGTATGGCATACATTCTTCACTCTCAGAAAACTCATATTGGATGGCAAAAACAGTTTCTTTCGTAGCTTCATCCTCCATAGAAAAATAATGATTTAATATAAGCATCTTCAAGATCTAATGCTATTGAGATTTGATTCTGCCGAATCATTTTAGAAGCTTATTTCTTTCGATTCGGACAATTCTTTGAGAAATGGCCCCTTTGACCACAAAAAAAAACATCTATTGGACTTTAGAAGAGTGTGTTCTTTTAAAAGTTACAGGTGGTGGTATGGTAACTGTTAAAGGTATGGTACAGAAAGAAGGAGTAGAGTTTATGGGATCAGTTTGGCTTGTAGAAGTAGAAGAAGTTGAAGGTTGATCAGGATTCACAGTGATGTTTGCCATGATTGATGAAATTACCTTTGGCTCACCCTTTTGCATATCTATTCAGCCCCCATAAAGATGAAGAACCTGGCACTGATACCACTCTCGCCACAAGCCCTACACAGGTATGACTGTGAACAGCAACATACATAAATACCTTTATTTAGTCAACATTAGAGCAGAATTTTGACTACAGGCTCACTAACACGACATCACCAAGCCTCAAACAGAGCCACCGTCCTCTTCTGCCTTACTGCACTATTCTGAATTCTTTAGCTCCACAGTCCTCTTAGTATAGAACTTATGGAAAACTGATACTGTTGCCAATCTGATGATAAGGGTTATGAATAAAAGTATTTAGGATTGCCAAAGACAAAGAGAAACTTAGAAACTCATAATCTTTGAGAAGAGAAGTTTTATTTTTATCTGGCAAATCTTATCTTACACAACCGAAAGCCCCCTCTTATATAGAAGGAGGGATGGATAAGAAGAAATCTTATCCTTACAAAAGCAAGCACACTCACTATAGTACTTTTACATGTGATTAATACAACAGATAAGGAATCTTATCTTTATAAAAGCAAACACAAACTCGACTTAAAGTGACTTTTTTACAGACAATAAGACCCCACACCATACTGATATGAGTCAGACTCCATTATTTGTGAATAGGCTCATGAGATTGGGATAAGTTCATGTTCTCATAATCCTCTTCATACAACCGTTGTGCCACTTTGTCTTTTATTTGCTCTTTTTCCCATCTAAGAGCAAGATCAAAAGGGTCTTGAAAGTAGCCAGGTGTATCATAATAGTCTCATGTGGCATCATCAATAAGACTATCATGATAAGGGATTTTACCCCATTGGTCACTGGATCGTTTCAGACCTTCGTGATACTCAGTAGGAAGAGTACCCCAAGGAGCTTCCTGTGAAGTTGAAGGCCATATTTTTGTTGGAACAATTTTATTTTTTCTACACATGTGCCTCTGGAATTCTCTGAATTCTTCGAAATATTCTAAAGCATCACTCCAGAGAGAAAACTACAATTCTTTATAGGTGTGGATATGAGCCATAATTTATGGGGTGTTCCTAGAAGGTCCCATAAAACAAGGACGATGTACTGTATAAATAATTCTTTTATTTAGTGAAGTTTGTGGCTCACAGTACTGATATTTGGCCTTAAGGATACTGATCCATTGTTCCAGTGGTTGGAACCATTCTAAGAATGTAACCAAATAAAGGTTGTACCTTCGTTTCTCTTTTATGTCCATGAGATAGGACCAAAGGTAATAAGGACGTATCTCAATGGCGATGGTGTACAAATGGCAAAAATACCAGAGAAACACCAAGAATTCTTTTGGCCATCTCCAGCCTCCACTTATTACTGCTGAATAGTCTAGGAATGTAAAAACTTCGAGAAATGGATAAGAGTGATGGATTCCCAGAATATCCATAAACACTGGACCATAAGACCTTAGAAGTAAGGCTTGATAAACTAAGAGTTGTTTAGTGGCTTGCTGACAGATTTTTGTATATGTGACTGGAGTACGAATTTCAGGAGGTAGTCCTGCACGTAAGAATGATTCATCATATTAAAAAGAACTAGGACTATGATTTTGGACTGTTGAGGAAGACAACATAGTAGTGGGAACAAAAGTAGATGCTTCTGTCGAACTAGATGTTGAAGCCATGAATATCAGAGGAAAGGAATGAGATTTAGCAATAAGGGATTATTGTTGTGGTGGTCTGGATAGTAGATCAGAAATGAGGTTTTGATCTCCTTTTATATACTGGACATCAAAACTCTACTTACTAAACCAATCTTTCAGCCGAAGCAACTGAGCATTTGGTACAGTTTTTCCTTTGAATTCTAACATCTTTGGAAAGGATGAACAGTCCATGAGCACTAAGAAATGATAACCCACCAGATGAAATTCAAATTTCTTTATCCCGTTCTTTACGGCAAGAATCTCTTTGAACGTTGAATGATAATGTTCTGCTGGCTTAAAGGCTCCACTAGCATGTGCACAAATATGTCTTTTCCCATCAATCTCTTCCAGAAGAATAGCTCCCCAAAAATGATCACTTGCATCGATCTGTAAAATCCTTTTTCCTGGAGAAGGAATCTACGGAGGTGGCAAATTTTGCATCATTCTTTTAAGTGATTTGACAGTTGTTGTATGTGCATCTCCCCATGGTGGAGCATTTTTTTGAGATACAATTGTAAAGGCCTTGCTACTTTAGTGTAGTGGGGAATAAAGTCACGCAAATAATTGGCGGTTCCCAAAAACTGTTGAGTCTGCTTTAGTGAAAGATTATCATTTGGGAATTTTAATAATTCAACACCAATATGTGGACCCGGTGTGTATTGTCCATTAGCAAAATACATCCCTAAAAATTCAATCTCGGATTTAGCAATATGCATTTTTGTGGAAAAGAGCATAATGCCAAACCTTTTGGTTAAGTCTAGAAATTGCTGTAGCAGTTCCTGATGCGAATCCATATCTTTGGAAAAAAGTAGCACATCATCAATATAAATAAGTGCCCTATGCAAAAGTGGCTCATAAATTCATATCATTGCCTTTTGGAAAAGAGAAGGAGCCACCTTTAGACCAAATGACATCACCGTCCATTGATAATGTCAATTTGGGATACAAAAAACAGTCTTTTCTCTATCTTCTTGTCTGATTTCTAGCAGCCAAAAGCCTTCTTTCAAGTCAAACTTTGAAAAAATCTTTCCTTGCAACATATGAACAAACAATGATGAAATTTTAGGCAAGGGGAACTTGTCATCTTTTAAAAAATGGTTTAAAGGTTGGTAATCAATGACAAGTCATTTTTTCCCCCGAATTTGTTTAGAACGTTTATTGACATAAAAAGCTTGACAAGCCTAGGCCGAATTTGTGGGTTCAATAAGGTTTTTGGCCAAGAGTTTTGAACATTCTTGGTATGTTAGGGCTAAATCATCAGGATTCATACCCGGATGAGTGGCTTTGGTAGGATTAACATCCTCATTGAGCTTAAAGAGGAGGCTTATAAAAAACTCTGGGTTTTTCCACAAAAGATTTGGATTTTTAAGGAGAAAACTGGTATGGTTATCTGCACAGCAATAAGCTTGAAGTTCTTGGACTATGGTTGCAATATCAGAGGAATATTGGGCTTTAGAAAGGTCCATTTTGAACAAAGAAGGGACTTTGGTAAAGGGTTGGAAATACCCTTTGAATTTTAAGCCCGTAGGAAGTATTCTGAGCTTTTCCAACTTCAATATAAATCAAACCCAATAACAATATCTTTATTAGGTAAAGCTGAGCCCAAAAATGGACAATGAATCTGGCAATCAGGAAAGAACTGGATAGTGATGGGTTTTCTGGTAATCAGGCTAGTATGAAAAATAGCCCCATTTGCTGTTTGAAAATATCTCGGATAAGGTTTCCAGTAATGATCTGGTAACACCTTAGGATTCATCATTGACAAATAAGCCCCAATATCCATGAACGCAATGGCTTTAATAGGATTAGCAAATTTCTCTGGATAAACATTAACAAAAGCCAATGGAACTGGATGATCTTCCTGTAAAAAGTTTGCAACTGAACTAACATCAGGAAGTTGAATTGGACAATCTGATGTTAAACCCAGAACAGGAGTTATGCCATGATAGGAGTAAGGCATACATTCTTCATTCTCAGAAAACTCATCTTGGATGGCAAAAATAGTTTCTTCCATAGCTTCATCCTCCATAAAAAATAATGATTCAATATCAACGTCTTCAAAATCTAATGCTGTTGAGATTTGAATCTGCTGAATCATTTTAGAAGCTTGTTTATTTCGATTCGGACAATTCTTTGAGAAATGGCCCCTTTGACCATAAAGAAAACATCTATTGGACTTTCGATGCCCCCGATACTTCTTTTTCAGAAAAAAATCTCCAATGCTTTTGACACTTTTCATCAGAATGAGAAGATCTAAGTTTGAAAAAATGCTTCTTCTTTTTTGTTCTACAATCACACCCATCTTTTCTTCTTTAGGACACTTGATCTTCAAGTCTGATCTTCTACAAGCTTTCTTCAAAGTAGGTTGTCATTGTCTATCCATCATTTGAGTGATCACCTTTTGTTCATTGCACAATTTCTCTAATCCTTTCATCAAGAGTTGATAGATTTCTCCAAATGAGTAATCATTAATGGATTTGTCTTTATTCGGCATAATCTGATGCATGGAATTAGTCAACACTTCAGGCAAAGAGGTAATAAAAGCCTCTTTGAAATCTAGACTCGCCCATCCAGATAATCGATAGAACTTGTTTGACATTCACTGATAATGAAGATCCAGATCCTTTTTTAATAAGGAACAACACTTCATATTAAAAAATTCTCGTCGTGCAATGTCTGAAGCTTTTGTAGGCTTTCCCCCATTGGAAGTTGATTTTTCTCGAGCTACTTTTGCATGATGATGACTCCACATCAACCTGAGGTGAATATTCTGGTATAATATTTTGAAGCTGATGGTAAGCCTATCTATCCCTTTAAGAGGGATGATCATTGCTACTGGGGAGGATGTGATTGTGACCAGTGTTACTTTGATAGACTTAAGGATGAAGAACAAAAAGAAAAAAGGAAAAAAGGAAAAGGTTGCTCTGAGAAAGAGATGAAGAGAAGATATGAGGACAGAGATCCATCTGTTGGATTATTAGGAGAACCATCTAAAAAATATGACTACTTTGTCAATTATGGCCATAGTCCTATTAACCATTATCCTGCTCCTTGCCAAACTCTTAAACTAAACCCTTTCCCTAAACAACCTCCTTTAGCATGTTATACACAATCCCTTACACACCTTCACAAAGAAAAACCCATAAACCAAATATCTTCCCTACCAGAAATATACATGTACCAACAACCTTCACCATCTTTCTCTGAGGAAGAATTTCCTCCACTTCAAGAGCAAATAAACCTGAATACTCAGGTGAGGAGGATGCCTTTTATTCAAACTCCTACAGGAGTTAATCCTCAGGGCTAGCCATTAAAGATCACTGCAGGAGAGGTTGTGTTAAATTGGCAAACTTCTAATGCCCTAGTCTAGAATAAGATTCTCCAGAAGATTAAGTCAAAGGTGGATAAAGTGTCTACTCAAGTCCAGAAAGTAGAAGACAGATTGACAGAGACACAAAAAGATATGTATGAGCTAACGATCCGATTACAAGCTCAAGCATATGCAAAGCATAAGGAGATAATGAGTATGATAGATCAAAGAGCTCATATGGAAGATATTCAAAGAAAGTCTGTTGAAATTCAAAGACTCAAAGATCAAATTCAGAGGATAGAAACTGATCTCAAACATGCCCAAACAAACAAAAAACCTGCTTACATATACCCATTTGACATCCCTTTACCACCTATCCATCCACACAAAGCACCTGTCCTAAAAATTCCTACCCTTCAGGACAAGAATACATGGCGTTGTCAGTTGATCTATTTCATAAAAAGCTTAAAGCTAGAAAATTTCCACAAACATCTGATACCTCTATGCACTTTACAAAATCCTCAAAATCTGTTCAAAAGCCTGAACCTAAACCACCACAACCACCACCACCACCACCTGGGGCAAATATGATAAATCCTCTAATATCCTATTTGGATAAGGCTACATCTTTTATGCCAGACTGTCAGATGGTTGTTTCTTCAGCTATTATAGATACTTCAAACAGTTATGAATCTTTAGAGTTATTTGAGTCAACTGAACCAAATGATACTGATGACGAGGTTATTGCAAAACATTTCATGGCAGATCTACCACCAGATCCACCATATACTGTAGATCCACCTGAAGAAATGGATAAATCGGATCCACATGCAGAAGCAGCTCGAGAAAAATCAACCTCAAATAGAGGTCCTTGGTTTACATTGGATAACCTTTCACCAACAAATTATAGAGATCGATTCCAAGAGTTCAGAGTTTGGATTGATACCCAAATGAAAAAAGTCGGGAGTTGTAATTCATTCTGTGTTAGAAGAATTTACTGCCAGAATGATCGGAAGAATGCAAGAATGGTATTCTGCACTAGATGAGTATTCTAGACTCAGGATGCTCCAATCTCCTAGGCAAGCAAAATTTTTGGGGATGTTATATGCAGAATTTAGAGGAAAGCCTACAGAAGCTTCTGACATTGCAAGAAGAGAATTTTTTAATATGAAGTGTTGTTCCTTGTTAAAAAAGGATCCGGATCTTCATTATCAGTAAATGTCAAAAAAGTTCTATCAATTATCTGGATGGGCTAGTCCAGATCTCAAAGAGGCTTTTATTACCTCTTTGCCTGAAGTGTTGACTAATTCCATGCATCAGATTTTGCAGAATAAAGACAGGTCCATTAATGATTACTCCTTTGCAGAAATCTATCAACTCTTGATGCAAGGATTAGAGAAATTGTACAATGAACAAAAGGTGATCACTCAAATGATGGATAGACAACAACAACCTACTTTAAAGAAAGCTTGTAGACTATCAAACTTGAAGATCAGGTGTCCTAAAGATGAAAAAATGGGATGTGATTGTAGGACAAAAAAGAAGAAGCATTTTTTCAAGTTGAAATCTCCAACGCTTCTGACGCTTTTCATCAAAATAAGAAGATCTAAGTTTGAAAAAATGCTTCTTCTTTTTTATTCTGTAATCAAACCCCATCTTTTCTTTTTTAGGACACTTGATCTTCAAGTCTGATATTCTACAAGCTTTCTTCAAAGTAGGTTGTCGTTGTCTATCCATCATTTGAGTGATCACCTTTTGTTCATTGTACAATTTCTCTAATTCTTGCATCAAGAGTTGATAGATTTCTCCAAAGGAGTAATCATTAATGGACCTGTCTTTATTCCGCATAATTTGATGCATGAAATTAGCTAACACTTCAGGCAAATAAAAGCCTCTTTAAGATCTAGACTCGCCCATCCAAATAATTGATAGAACTTTTTTGACATTCGTTGATAATGAAGATCCATATCCTTTTTTAACAAGGAACAACACTTCATATTAAAAAATTCTCGTCGTGCAATGTCTGAAGCTTCTGTAGGCTTTCCCTTAAATTTTGCGTATAACACCCCCAATAATTCTGCTTGGCTAGGGGATTGTAACATCCTTAGTCTGGAGTACTCATCAAGTGCAGAATACCATTCTTGCATTCTTCTGGTCATTCTGGCAGTAAATTCTTCTAACACAGAATGAATTACAGCTCCCGACTTTTTCATTTGAGTATCAATCTAAGCTCTAAACTCTTGGAATTGATCTCTATAATTTGCTGGTGAAAGGTTATCCAATGTAAACCAAGGACCTCCATTTGAGATTGGTTTTTCCTGAGCTGCTTCTGCATGTGGATCTGATTCATCCATTTCTTCAGGTAGATCTACAGTATATGGTGGATCTGCTATAAAATGTTCTACAATATTCTCTTCATCTGTATCCTCTTGTTTCGTAGATTCAAAAGACTCTAAAGATTCAGAACAGTCTGAAGTATCTGCAATAGTTGAAGATACAGCCATATGACAGTCTGGCATCGAAGATGTAGCCTTATCCAAATAGGATATTAGAGGATTTATCATGTTTGCCCCTGGTGGTGATTGTTGTGGTTTAGGTTCATGTTTTTTAACGGATTTTGAGGATTTTGTAGAGTGCATAGAGGTATCAGATGTTTGTGGAAATTTTCCAACTTTAAGCTTTTTATGAAACATATCAATTGACAACCCTATGTATTCTTGCTCCTCAAGGGTAGGAATTTTTAGGACAGGTGCTTTGTGTGGATGGATAGGTGGTAAAGGGATGTCAAATTAGTCTATGTAAGCAGGTTTTTTGTTTATTTGGGCATGCTTGAGATCAGTCTCAATCCTCTAAATTTGATCTTTTAGCCTCTGTATTTCAACAGACTTTCTCTGAATGTCTTCCATTTGAGCTCTTTGATCTATCATACTCATTATCTCCTTATGTTTTGCATCTGTTTTAGCTTGTAATCGGATCATTAGCTCATACATATCTTTTTGCATCTCTATCAATCTGTCTTCTACTTTCTGGACTTGAGTAAACACTTTATCCACCTTTGACTCAATCTTTTGGAGAATCTTATTCTGGACTAGGGCATTAGAAGTTTGCCAATTTAGCATAGCTTCTCCTGCAGTGATTTTTAATGGTTGTCCCTGAGGATTAACTCTTGTAGGAGTCTGAATAAAAGGCATCCTCCTCACCTGAGTATTCAGGTTTATTTGTTCCTGTAATGGAGGAAATTCATCATCAGAAAAAGATGGTGAAGGTTATTGGTACATGTATACTTCTGGTAGGGAAGGTATTTGGTTTATGGGTTTTTCTTTGTAAAGGTGTTTAAGGGATTGTGTATAATAGGCTAAAGGATGTTGTTTAGGGAAAGGGTTTGGTTTAGGAGTTTGGCAAGGAGCAGAAGAATGATTAATAGGACTATAGCCATAATTGACCAAATAGTCATATTTTCCAAATGGTTCTCCCACTAATCCAACAGATGGATCTCCATCCTCATCTCTTTCTCAGAGCAACCTTTTCCTTTTTTCCTCTTTTCTTCTTATTCTTCCTCCTCAAGTCTATCAAAGTAACACTGATCACAATCACATCCTCCCCAGTAGCAATGACCATCCCTTTTAAAGGGATAGATAGGCTTACCATCAGCTTCAAAATATTCTACCGGAATATTCACCTCAGGTTGATATGGAGTCATCATCATCTGTGTAGTAAACATTGCTCTGTTAGCTAAAGGAGGTATAGGTTTCTCAAACCTTGTTTCTATTGTACCATCCGCCCTTCTATAATACACTGGCTCAATGGACTGGATTGGTTGATCCTGCTGGTGGAGTTTTTCATAACTAGTGATCCAAGCTTCAGGCAACAGCTTGATTAACTCTTCCCTAGAGATCTGCCTAGGGACGTGTATACAGGTCGGGACTTTGTTGGTTTCTGCCAAGATCAACAAAGATTCATCTTCATTAGGCAAAGATAGATCTATAGAGTGATTTTGGACTCTATAAATCATCTAGTAATGAAGAGTTGATGCAGTTGCAGAAGAGACTTGTGGTGCTCCCACAATCTGAATTTGAACTTGCAAAGAGTGCAGGAGGTTTGGATCTTTCAGAGCCAGGTTATTCATCTTTCTGGGGGGGTGAATAGATATGTATAAGGGTGAGCCAAAGGTAACTTCATCAATCATGGCAAACATTACTGTTAATCCTGATCAACCTTCTTCTACTCTCGCCACAAACCCTATACAGGTATGACTGTGAACAACAACAGACATGAAAGTCTCCATTCAGTCAACATTGGAGCAGAATTTTGACTACAGGCTCACAACAACGGCAACCCCAAGCCTTAAATAGAGCCACCGTCCTCTTCTGCCTTACTACACTATTCTGAATTCTTTAGCTCCACAGTCCTCTTAATATAGAACTTATAGAAAACTGATAATATTGCCAACCAAAATATAGAAGTTATGAACAGAAGTATTTGGGATTGCCAAAGGCTAAGAGAAACTTAGAAAATCATTATTTTGAAAAGAGAAGTTTTATTCAATCCGACAAATCTTCTCTTACACAATCAAAAGTCCCCTCTTATACAGAAGGAGGGATGGATAAGAAGGAATCTTATCCTTGCAAAAGCAAGCGCACTCACTACAGTACTTTTACATGTGATTAATACAACAGATAAGAAGGAATCTTATCTTTATAAAAGCAAACACAAACTCTTGACTTAAAGTGACTTTTTTACAGACAATAAGACCCCACACCATACTGATATGAGTCAGACTCCATTATTTGTGAATAGGCTCATGAGATGGGGACA
>CATIWR010371662.1:0-12314 GCA_949677035.1 Omphalea diandra
CTTATATATTAAACAATCAGAAATCTCTTATTGTCCTTTACATCGCAATTTGTACTACTGTCAAGTGATGAATAATGTAAAAATTTTTATTTACTTTTAAGGATAAATGTTAAAGTTAAAAATTAAAATACTTAATTTTTATTTTGATATTTCATAAAGGAATTATAAAAATCTACCATATAAAAATATATCACATGATCAACAACAAGAGATTTTCTATTGATAGATTTATAAAATAAAAAAAAAAAAAGGAAAATTGTGGCAAATTTATCAAATAGAAAGATTTTGCTTTACTTCCTCTTTTTGCGAAGGTTCCTATTGACCAAATTCAAGACATTGAATATGAATTTCTTTTATTTAGCTAAAATCCATAAATGCCAAAGTGAAATACATACATTGAAATCATCCAATCCAATCCTTGATTTTATTTGTTTGTTTCCCTTGAAACTTGAACTCAAATTCAATGAACTTCAAATACACTTTTCTCCTAAATTCTGTGTCTTGTACTGAGATATTAAGATAACTAACATCATAAATGTGGTTCAAAAAGAAATGCTACATTGAAATCATCATAAAGGACAAAATCATTATTGCAAAAAATTATTCCAACACAAGATGTGCATTTTTCTCCTTACATATAAAGGACAAATATTAGTATTTGAAAATAAAGCCTATACCTTCTTGCAGTTTTCTTACTTAAGCATGTGAATTAGAAAGGACTAGCACAAATTATGTTATTTATCATGGCTTTTAATACATTAATTTTTTTTTTAGAATTAAAGTGAAAATTATTTTAATAAATAAAGAATCTTAGTCAAAAACTCAAAAGCTACACATTTTGAGGTACGAAACTCTTATAATATCATGTAAAAGAAAATCTCCAAGCTTGTCCGAATGATTAACTAACTTATGAAAATTAGGATTAAGAGAAGAATGATAATGTGCCAAGCAATCTGCATAAGTGATAGCTTCTTTCTATATATGACAAATACTAACTTCGTAATCTTAAGCCAGCAGATCATTGATTTTTTTTTTTTGAGAAACAGTAGATCATTGATGTTAAGAATAAGAGAAAGTACCAAAAATTAGTTGCTACTCGATTGTTAGAAATCAAGTAAATAAAACAACTACTATGGGTCTCAACCATCATCCTTCATATACCACTCTCTTAGCAACAAATCCACATAAGTACCCCACAATTAATCTCTGCAACAGTAATAAAACAGTATCCAGGTTAATTGCAAAACCTTAACCTCCCATCAACCAACGTTTTCTCTGTAGTGGCACTGAAAGATCCATTAATAACAAATTTGAGTCAATAATATATTATTAAATAATCAATTTTAAATTATTAAAACTTTAAAAAAAGAGATAAAAACTTTCCATAAAAAAGATAAAATAATAAATTCTAAAAATAAAAACTCTCGAAAGATAAATAAAACAAAATAAAAATTAATAAGTATGATTAATTTTACCATAACATTAGGAATATATGAATAAAAAATTTTCATGTATGGTAGAAATGTATAGACAGCGTCTTGTTAATGAAAATGTCCATCGAATTCAAGCATCCTTTCAAAATCTCATGTTGATTTTTTTGCTTGCGTCAAAATTTCAGTTGTTTCCAGAGCATATTAGAGGGAAGAAGAGATCAGAAAGAACCTGTTTGAAAATTTAGATTTTAAAAAATAAACATTAAAAATTTATTTTAATAATTGCTTATTTGAAAAATTGATATTTAAAATTTTAATTTTATTAGTTAAAAAGAAATGATTGAATGATAAAGTTAAATTAAGTCAAAATCATAAAATTTTAAAAGAATTTATTTCAATTAAAAAATTTAGATAAAATTACTCTACTAATTTTATAATTTAAGTTTATATCATATTTATTTTAATTAAATAAGAATATTTTAAAAAATAAAATAATTGTTAATTTTGTATATTAATTTCAAATAAGAAAATTTAATTGAATACTATTAATTTAAAATTCATTCTTAATAATAAAATGTTATCATTAAAGTGAGAAAATTATGTTAATAAAATTTTTTATTTTCTTTTTTTATATGATTTATCCCAAAGAGGTTAAAAAAAACATTTTAAATATGATAGTTACAGCATTAACAGAATAAAAACGGTTAGATGTGTAAAAAATATTAAATTTTATTATATGAGAAAATTAAGAACTATAAATGATTGTGACAACTTAAAGATATATCACAAGCTAAGTTAATTCAAATGAATATAATACTAAATAGTAATGCTAATTTGTAAGCAACAAATTAAGAAAAGAAAGAAATTATTATGAGTTAATACAGCCTTAAAAAAAAAAAAAGAAAGCCCATTAATATATATATATATATATATATATTTTAGAGGACCCATTAATATATAATTGCACCTTATCTTATTATGTCTTTATTTTGCTTTGGTATAATAACAGGGATAAAATAGTAATTTCATTGCTCAGCTTGTCAGACCAAGGAAGAAAAGGCAAACCTGCTCTGTCCTTTCACTTAGCTTATAAAACCCCATCACCCTCTTCCAAATAGAGAAGAATCTTCTTCTCTCTGTCTCTCTTCAAAATTTTCAACTTTCCAATCTCGTCTACCATAAAAATTTCTTTTTGGTTTCTTTTCTCACTCTCTCTCCTCTCTGTATCAATGGCAGAGTGTCCTTCTGCATATGCAGGAGGGTTCAAACTTTAAAAAGCTTCACGCTTCTTTTTTTTTTTTTCATAATTTTCTCTACTAAGTAGTGGGTGTTGGCGTTCTTCATTCACAGAATTTCCACATTGCAGTTATTCTCATCACACCTTCTTTCGTCATAAGCCTTAAGATATACAACACTGACTAATATATGTACAAACGCATGATCCCTTTTTCTTTCTGCTGGAGCATGCCTGTTTAATTAAGTCTTTCTGGTAATTCGAAGTACTAACAAAAAAGACCGGAATTTCAAAGAAATAAAAAAAAAGAAAAAGATATGGTAGGTGATAAAGTCTGTGATGATTCTCATATGACTACCGTGTTGCTTCAAGACGACACTCTCCCTTGTGATTCTCTTTGGATTCCCACGTCTTCTGCCTCTCCTCATGGTGATTTTACTTTCCTCCTTCCTACATGCACCATTTGAGCTTGTGGCTCTCTTTTATTTGCTATGTTTCCTGTTGGGATTGTTGTTCTCTTTTTAGTTTCCTTTATTTTTTAAGTTTGGTGTGTTGTTTATTTCTATGATTGTTGAAACATGTTTTATTAGGTGAGATGAATCCTAAAATGGATTTTCTTTTGTTGTTCTGGAAGATATATAAAGAACCTTAATTTACTGAATGTATTTGCTGTGTTTTATGAATAGAGCAACCGTTTTGCTACAAAGAAAAGGTATAAACTTTATGCATAAATCACTTCAGAGATTAGTGCAGTGTTTTTTTTTTTTTTTTTTTTTGGGGAGGTGCTCTTTTACGGGGTTTCTCTGCTTTGACCCACTCTCAAATAAAGCCTTTTTTGTGCGTCAATGGTGTTTCTCTGCATTGATCCTCTTCTCAAACAAAGCATTTTTTTGCGCATTAATGGGGGTCTTTTATTTTCCTGCATCTTTCCTGTGTTTTCAGTTTCACTAATCAGAATCTTTATTTTGGTTACTTAATTGAACTGATTTTTGCTTTAGTTGCAAAGTCTATGGTTAACTTTGATTCAAATGTTGGTGGAGGGGACTCGGTGGTTACACCATTCTTCCAACCCCTTGTCAAAGAAGAAAGTGGCGATGAAGATTTTGATGTGGGCCTTATCCCACCAGGGAAGAAAAGGCGGCTTTCGGCTACTCAAGTTCAGTTCCTTGAAAGGAATTTTGAGGTAGAAAATAAGCTTGAGCCAGAAAGAAAGATTCAACTTGCTAAAGAAGTTGGCTTGCAGCCTCGCCAAGTTGCAATTTGGTTTCAAAATCGGCGGGCTCGGTTCAAGAACAAACAGCTGGAGAAGGACTATGGCTCCTTGAAAGCTAGCTATGATAAGCTCAAGTCTGATTATGACAATCTCTTAAAGGAGAAAGAGAGTTTGAAAATTGAGGTAAAAAAACGACAAAGTTTTTGTTGCTTGAACTAGTTAACTATTCTATTCTCTCAATTGACTTATGCCTTCGCTCTATGTGTGTGTGTGTGTGTGTTTTGTGTGTTTTAGGTGGTTTTCCTGAAGGAGAAATTGGTTGCCAGAGAGAAAGGGATGGGGAAGTTAGAGCCGTTTGAAATGAATTCACCGAATGCAGAACTTGAAAACCCTGTTCCTAAAATTGTTTCTGGAGTGGTCTCCAATGCATCATTGGTGACACCAAGACAAGAAGATGCCAGTTCGGCGAGAAGCGATGTGTTCGATTCGGATAGCCCCCATTCATTCTTGGAGCCTGCTGATTCTTCTCATGTTTTTGAGCCAGACCAATCAGATTTCTCTCAAGATGATGAAGATGACTTTGGCAAGAGCTTTTTACCCTCACCATACTTTCCTAAACTCTACCATGACCCACCTGCAAATTCTTGTAGTTTTGAATTCCCAGTGGAAGATCAACCCTTTTGGTCCTGGACTTATTGAGTTCATTATATGAGCTTCCACATTGGAAATCAAATTTCTCAGTTGTAATTATAGTTTTACTGAGCTATCTATTCATATCCAAACTCTTGTCTTCTACCAAGTTCCGTGTCTGGATTTGTCTAATTTATGCTTTGGGTCCAGGATTTTGATGTTGATTACGCATTTTAGGCAGTAATGTGATTAGAGGACTTAATTTGTGTTGGAGGCACTAAACATCCACATTGGAGATGTGGGTTGTTTTAGAAAATTGCGATTTGCAATCAGCCAAAATCTCTGCCATTAGGCAATAGACACCAGACCGAGGGTTGTTTACATAATTGTTTAATTCTAACTCTGCCACAGCATAGCCTCACAATCACCATGGTCGTTTGGAACTATCATGGTTGAGCCATGGGGTATGCGGTATAACACTTTTTTACTCGTTTGGGTAAATTAATTTCGATTAGAATTTAAATTTGAAACCTTTCAATTCGATAAGCTCTGAAATCCAGTGCCACTGAACTGCCAGCTTGATGGACAATATTCCTTTAATTACTCATCGTCCGTTGACCACTAATGCATGTTAATTGCTATTAAAAATAATTTGGTGAATTTACACTATTTTTTAATGTGTCAACTGTTCTCCCTAGCAACTCTCGAAGAGAGTTGTGAAGGGTGATATGAGTGTTCCCTTTTGTAAACAAGAATCTAAAGGCGGAAGTATGCAGATAACTATGGTGTAAAGGATGACTGTTTAAGAATGAATACAAATATTCAAATTAAATGGCTTTTTTCATAGATAAAATCAGGAACGAAGCGCTCAGAGTTGAGCACTAGGTAGCACTTTCTGAAAATGAGAAACGCCGAAATTAACAAAGTAATGATATTTTCCAAAAATATAGGATAGAGAATATGAGAGAAATTTATGAATATAAAAACATATTTGGATATATTTATAAATATTTTGTTATATTTACATTTATAATAAATATTGAAATTAAATCATATTAAAATTATTTTTTCTATAAAACAGTGAAACCTTATCTAACATGAAATTTAACTCTACAAAATAATGGTTTGTCGTTCATTGAAGTTAAAAGTAAAAAAAAAAAAATTACATTTTTAAAATGGAAATATATTTCTTTATTTTTTATAAATGTAAAAATGGAATCAAAATATTTAAAACATGATTTAATGAAGCTTTTGAAGAACAATATTTTCGAAATGCAAAAACACCTATCTTCAGCAGTTTCCTTGCATGACGGAATCATCTAAAATTTTACACGACAAATAGGTACCCAATATAATGATATTAGTCCAATTGCTCTTCCTTATCAGTAAACAATAAACCTCAATTGATCAGGGTGCATAACCTGCACTGATGCTAACACTAGACAACAATTAAATCATGTGCTTAACAGTAACAGTGGGTAGCAATTCATTGACAATGACATGGCTAATCTGTGTGCTAGTGAATATGAAGAGCAGGTAATAGGCAAAAAAAAAAAAAGAGCAACTACCACAGAAACTTTGTGAGAAGCAAATCAAATTATAACAAAAGTAGTTCTAAATAAATCCAAGAATTCCGCAATTCTTTAAGACAGCATGACACCTCTTCTTTGTCAATGAGAAAGTTTATATAAAAAAAGGGGAGAGTGAATGCACTTAGATACACAGCTCAACATTATTCTGGTGTGTTTTATCTTTCACAACTGTTGCCTTCTGAAGATTTGACAGGTTTTAGTCTTTGGAGCATTTAAAAATCCAAAGATTTTTTTTTATTTTAATATTTTCCAAATCCATTTTGATTCTTGCTCGAGATTTGTATCTGTTATTGATGCTGCAAGTATGGTTTGTTCATGTGGCACACTTTGTTGATGAATTTCAGTCCTTAAAATATATCTCTTGCAATATTTTTGTCAATCTGTATAATGTCTTCTATTACATCACTACAGATTTTCATTTAATATGAAAAGACTATCTGATAGATATATCTCACTAATATTTTTTTTAGGTTATGCCAATGTATTTTTGGCTTCAGTCAATTATTATTTCTTAATTACTTGCAAACTTCTTTTTTAGTTCTATTAATATTTAACGGGTTGAATTCATCAGTTTTTTAATTTTTTATTGTTAATAAATCAAATAAATTTAATTTTAAATTTAGCTTCATCTTTTTATAATAATGGTCATCTTTAAAAAAATAATAATAATTTCACGTTCATTGGTAAAAATCCATTTTAAACTCTTGTTAGTTATGATGCTCCCAAACTTCATTTTATCACTTTTAAATTTTTTTATATTTTTTAAAATTGCCCTACCAAGCTTTTTTTAAAAAATTTTTGAAACAAAATCATTAAACTGAAATAATGATCCTTCATATTAGATTTAAAAATTCTGTGTACATATGGATGTTATTATCTAACATAAAAAAAAAAAAAACACTATTAATGATAAAAAAATTTTTGAGGAAGGAGAGTAAAGTTTAGAGTTCTTCGGTAATTGTCAGAGAAGAGAGACTGATGGTGCAAAGGAAGAGCATAAGAAAATAGAAACAAGACTCGAAATAAATCATTTGAAATGGCGTGATAAGCAAATGGAATGCCCTCCATCATTAACTCCTCTGCCCAATCTTGGTGGAAAGATTCTGCATTTACAAAACCATCACCCAGGAGGAGAATGATGATCCATTCATTCCCTGGAACACTGCTTCGACAAGTTGTTGTCCTGAAAATTCAGTTCAATTGGTCACCCTTTTTGGCATTAAAATCTATTAAATCCATAGTTTCAAATCATATGATAAATTTATTCAAAATAAACTTTAAAAAAGTAAATTACACATTAAAATCTATTATGATCACTAATAGTAAATATTTGAGGATTCCAAAAATCTTAATATAACTCTATTAAACATGTGCATTGCACTGTTATTAGACTATTACATATATGTTGAATTACATTTTTCTTTTTTTAATTAGACTAGACTCAACAACCGCCCACATTTTGGAATTTGTGTTCTAAGTCAAGAAGATCAAGCTATTTAGTTAATTATTTTCATTTAGTTAATTTTGTCAATGGTTAACTACTCAATGTCTAGGATGGAAATGAAACCTACCAAGATGTGATACAATACTAAGTCCCGAGTCATATAGGAATCCAACTTTTGTAAGAGTTGAAGGTGTGGAGAAATGAAGTTTTATAGTGGACATTTTATGCTTGCAAGAAATGAAGTTTTATAGTGGACATTTTATGCTTGCAAGCAAAATTTGTCATTTCAAGTAGATGAAGTGCCTTAAATGTTTAAAGAAAATATTGCAGTAAATCCTATTTAAAAAAAAAAAAATAAAGAGGAAAGGCAAAACAGTAGTTGGGGGAATTGCATAAGCTTGAAGAATGGTGTTGAAAAAGATTGGCAGACATTAAAGGCTTTAATTCCTTTCACCACGAAATGGGAAAAGAGAAACTGAAAGGGAGAAAATGGCCTCTCTTTTTGCTCATATCATTCATTAAGGTTATGAGAAAAATAAGATAACTTCTCATTTTTCAAAGATAACTTCTCATTTTTCAAAGGCAATTATCAAATATGTGAGAATTGTAATATTTAACAATTTTTCTTACGTGTTAATTTTTGCGTGATAGGGTCCAATGAATAAAATAACAATTTTGTATTTTGTTGAGTAAATAACAATTTCAACTAATCGAATAGGTTTACACATTGATAAAGTCAATTTCACACATTCAATGTTTAAATGTGATCAATGTTTTCCCACACCGAATTCAACTCTATATTACTGTGTATTGATTTTTGCGATCTAACATTTGAAATTTGTTATCTATTCTATTGCTTCGTGTTTAGGAAAATACAAATTTTATAATTAATTATATATATTGATATTTTTTTTCTATAAAAGAAATAAGATGATTTAATTAATTGAAAAATATAGAGCAATATAGAGATATAAAACTTTAAAATGTAAAAATTTTATAAATAAAATTTCATATTAAAAAATAGATAATATAGATCTTGCTTTAAGATATCAAGTCAACTTGATAAAACTCAAAATTGAGTCAATCATCAATACACACACGTTACTTGATGAGGATTTTTAACTATCATTTAATATATATTATCTATCTTTCAGTCTAATTTAATAATTTTTAAACATATGTTAATTACAAATGTTAAGACTTATACTCCTTGAAGTATCTTTGAATTATCAATCCAAACAATCACACAATTATAATGAAATTTCTAAAATATAAGCATAAATATAATACTAATAAAGATTCATCATAGAGGAAAGAACTTCAAATTTACCAACAATGATATATTTGAGAATGAAACTAAAAAAATATTTATCCAACAAATTTAAAGAAACAAAATTAATAGATCTAAATAAATAAAAAAAATTATTGAAAAAGTTAAAGAAAAACATGAAAAATAACTTTAAAAAAGAAAAGAAATTAGACTTAAACATGAAAAATAACTAAAAAAAAAAAAGAGAAGAAATTAGACTATCATTGATCATGAAAAGCCAATAGTAGTTTTTGACTCATGTAAATGAGAAAAATTTAAAAGAAAAAAAATTAAGAGAAAAGTCTAGAGTTTCACAAGCATTACAATTTTTTTTTTTTCAAATGATTGATACACTTTAATTTGTAATATTTTAAGAAGTTTAGTTTCCATGAATATATTAAAAAAAAAAGTTGGTTGAAATTTTTATTCTATGATGAACCATATTAGTTTAGTTAATAACATTGATATTTATTTGTTTGATAGTTTTATTTAGTTTAATGCAATGAGTTAATAACATTAATATTTACTAGTTTGATAGTTTTATCAAAATAATTATATTATTACTAAAATTTATTATATAAATTTAATTATAATTCTTTATTTTTTACCATTTTATTTACATGAAAAGTATAAGTATAATTTTATAAAATGATAATAAATTACAAAGTAATAATGAATTTTAATTATTCAATTAATTAACAAAAATAAATAATAATTTTATTTTAAAATTATTATTATAATCATATTACACAATGAACAGATTAATAACTAAAATGTGCACATTAATAATCATATTACACAATGTGCAGATTAGTAACTAATTTTATGAAATTTTTACCTTATATTTCGCACATTATGTAAATTACCGATTGGTTAAAAATTAAATGCTAGAACACTCAAGTGAGAAGAATTCATATTTAAAACTCATAAATTGAATTGCATTAATTTTTCATTTTTAGAAATGGTTACACGATTTTACTAAATGGAACTCTAAATTTTTAATAATATTCACAGTGATAAATAGCTAAAAGAAGAAAATTAAATAAAAAATATAAATTTTAGTCTATACTATGGCTTTACAACTTTTTCTTTGGTCATTTACTCTATTGACAATATGGTAAGATAATTTGTAGCTTCCCTGAATTCATTTACATAATAGGTTTTCCACTTATAAACATAATCTAATTCACAAGATTGTATACACTAATTTATATTATGTTGTGCACGTTTATTTTCATAAAAATTAGCAAAAGAAATCTACAATCTTGACAAATTTTGAACATTAACTTTTATAAAATATCAATTTAATGGTGGGTTTTATATATATATATATATGCAATTACATCATTTAGACATTTTTTAATTAATTTAATTTTGATTGATGGTGGAATTGATAATTTACAATCTTTAAGACTAAACTAAAAAATCTCATTAGCACACACGCGCCGGTGTTGATTTGATCGATTAGTTTAAACTGAAAAAATCTCATTAGTTGTCCCCATTTCCACGCTATCACTAAAGAACCCCAGTCGATATTTCGCCGCCGACGATCACAACCTCATTTCAGTTGAAGGGAATAGTATCTCGCCACGTGTGCTACCAAGACAGAGTAACTTGAGTCTACCCGACGTTCTGATTGCCACGCATCCCTAGACATAAGCGCTCACCAGGGAATCTTTGATGTCGTGGGGCCCTCAGGAGATGCCCGTTGATGGAGATTGGAGCGCAAAGTGGCAGAGGATCCGCGGTGGTCAATAAAGTTGGGGGGTCAGGAGAGGTGGGGTCCATAGTACAAGTGTCGCTTTCATTAATCCTGTTCAAGGAAGGGAGGAAGTGATGTCGTGAAGAGGGACCCAGGAGTTCTGGACAATGGCCATCTGTGGCAGCCAGTCAGTGACAGCACAGCACTATCCACCTCAACTTCTGCTGATGTCAGACATGTCCAGTCACTTTCTTAGGTCCCACTTACCACGTGCGCACCATATCTCCTTGTCCTTGGAAGACTGCAAAGTGTATATAGTAAAACAATTTTTGCCCCTAAAAAAAAAAATAAATAAAACGGAGAGGAAATGTCACAGAGCGTGTTTGTCGATTTTGGCTGTCTTTTTTTTTGTGTTGTTTTTTTTTTTTAAATGACTTCAATTATAATGAAAACTCAAAATTTTTATAATAAAAATAATTATATTTCTAAGATCACTAAATTAAGAAATTAGTGATAACTTGCAAAATAGTTTTATATTCAAAATCAATATTTTGTATATTATTATTATTATTATTATGGCAATTAATTTGTTGAAGTTATTTCTAAAATTGAGATCATAAATTGGAGCTCCAATTAGGAGCTAATTAATAGTTCTAAGTTATTGTTGATTTTTTTTTGGGTAACAGTGTTAAAATTATATTCATTGTATCGTGTAAAAAGGGAGTGAAGAAGTGCAATGAGCCTCCCAAATAGAAAGGGGAAAAAAAATTAAAATGGCCAGAAAAGCCTGAAATATATATGTAAAGGGCAAAAAAAAAAAAAAAGATTCGGGTTCGAAAGGGAAAGGACAGAGTTGTTTAGATGTCCAATGGGGTCGGCCCTTCTTTCATATTGGATTGAGATGGAGTTTATTTCGCTTTCTTTGAAGTGACAAGTGTGCTTTATTCCTCACCATATTTCTGTGTCATTGTTTCTCACATTTGAATCGAAGATTCAATCCCTACCCAATTCTGTTGCCATCTTTTAATTCCCAACTAGATTTATGGTCTATTTGGGATTACTTTTGCCAATCACTGATTTTAGGAGCACTTTTTTAAAAAAAAATTAATTGATTATAGATTTTTTAACATAACATTTGTGAGTTAAAAAAATTAATATTTATATATTTTATCAATATCTATTGAATTAAATTATCAATATAATTAAACTTTTTTCATGAATAATTAAAAACATTTTCAAAACCTAAGAAATATGATAATACAATAAATAAAATCAAATATTTACTACTGCAATGCCAATTATGATCTTAATAGGGTATTTCTCTCCTTTTCTTTCTTTGTTTTTTTTTTTTAAATAACAAGTGAAACAAAATTCAAGACTTAACGAATCACAATATTATTAGGTAAGTTATATACAATTCAGTTAAAAACGAAAGTGGCTATAATTATCCTCCATGACACAATGGGTTCGGAGTTTTGCTCTTTTTTCCTGGCTGTAACGCCATCCTTTTAAAAGAAAAAGTAGCGTAAAAAACATCACCAACTGTTGCTCAGACACTATCAGTAATTGCAAAAGTTTTTCTCAATATATAAGTGGAAATTTTTTCGAAAAAAAAAAAGGCGCAATGTGGATGATAGCAGTTGCAAAGACCACAAGTACAACGCTTACTGATTCTTACGACTAGCGACCTATGGGCTGCACTTGATATTTGGGCCAGAGGCTTGCTTTTTTCCCGAGCAACCTGACAGTCTAAATAA
>CATIWR010371663.1:0-22391 GCA_949677035.1 Omphalea diandra
TTTTTTTTGTTTAGTGTCTTTCTCTTTTTGTTTATGTTTTTTTTGTTGTTTTTGGGGTGCCGGCGGGGGGGGCGGTGGCTGGGCGCGGGGCGGCCCCGCGCCCCCCCCCCCCCCCCCCACTTCGTAGGGTATATTGTGCATAGCTACCACCAAAAAAGAAAAGAAAAGAGGAAAGTATTATTGTTTAAAGGTTAAGCAAATACTCTTCCCAACTAGGTTCATGGATTATTTGGTTATCATTTATGAGTTGAAGATCAAGGCACTACATTTTTCTATTTGGTAGTGATGATGAGTTGGAAGAATTTGAATAAACTTTTTAACCTGAAAATCATGGTGTCAGTGATTGCTAAATCAACCTAGCAACAAATGAGCGAAACCAATTCTTTAAGAAACAGAGAATGACTATGACTTTGCAATATGGGTCGTCCTTAGAAAATTTTCCGGCAATTCAACATTAGTTCTATCGTAGACCCACTAGCTGGTAATCTTGATATAACTGTTGAATTGGAGTAACTGGTATTATTAGGTACTCTATGTCCATGAATTTACTGTTTCATAATTTAACCAACTGTAAAATGATTCTGCTAACTATTGTTTTTAATTGCTACATGGAGATAGTTGTCCAATTTTAGTAATTATATTCTGCTGCTTTATATGTTATTGGTGGAATGCCAATCTGATCTGGGTTTGATGTCCTACATGTAGAATGGATCTTCTTTTTTTTTTTTTTTTTTTTTTTCTCATAGCTGTCTTTCCTTATTCTTGGTTTAATATCTGTTCATGCGATGGCAGTCAACAATATCCCTTCGTAAACAAATATATAACTCTTTTAGTTGCTTTGGTAATGCAGTATCTATCAAACTCAGCTTTAGCTAATACAAGCGTTGCAAGTACAACTGTCTTAACTTCTACTTCAGCGCTCTTTACTCTTTTCTTTGGAGCTCTTCTTGGCCAGGACTCCATAAATGCTGCCAAGTTTATTGCTGTTTTTATCAGCATGGCTGGTGTTGCCATGACCACAGTTGGAAAAACTTGGGCAACAGATGAAATGCTGAGCATCTCTGAGTAAGTTATTATGTCACTTTTATAGCAGCAAAACTGTCCTGTATAAGCATGATCTTCGTAGTTTTTCTCTTTCTTTCTCCCCATTATCCTTTATTAATTCATGAAGTCCACTCTTAGGCACTCAACTATTTAAGGATACTTTACTGCTCTAATCAGTTTTCAATATTGGATTCTAGATGCTTATATTAGTAGGCATTGTAGACGGCTGATGCACTAAAAAGGTATCTTGGATTTAATCAATTCTGATTGCATAATGAAGCATTTCTGAATGTGGGAGAGGAAAGGAGGGAGGGATTCAAGTTTCACTCATAGGAAGGCCTTAGGCACTACTTGTGTGGTCCATCTAGGTTCCTCACTCAACTATGACAGACAAGTTTATTTTATTATTAATTTACACTGGCTTTTTTACTTGACTTGCTACTGATAACTGTGATGAGATGTTTACTGACGCTTAATATTTTGCTTTTATACTATCTTTAATTTTGTAAACAAATATGTCAGGGTCATTAATTAATCTAAAGTTGTGCTGAGAATCATGGGTTAAATGCTCAAGGGCTGACATGTCACAATAAAAGAAGACAGAAATATGGTCCTTGGTCTCAAGCTTTGATGGGACCATATATGGATGATCCTCTCCTCCACACACTCTATATTTTCTTTTTAAGTCTGTCCCTATTTCTTTTTCTCTTTTCCCTTCCAGTTTTAAAATGTCCTGTTTATGTTTCTAAGGACAAGAAGGCATTCCATCACTGGGGACATATTTGGTCTTTTCTCAGCAATTTCATATGGCTTATTTACAGGTAGTTGGGTAATTTGTGAATTTTACAGTGACCATGATCAATTGAATTTTACCTGCTTCGTTTCTAACATTTCTTTCTCAACTGATTTCTTAAGTGCAGTGCTGCTCAAGAAATGTGCTGGATCAGAAGGGAAGAAGGTTGATGTGCAAAAATTCTTTGGTTACATTGGTCTGTTTACTCTTCTGGGGCTTTGGTGGCTTTGTAAGTACTTTACTAGTCTTTACAATCATTATGATCCCATTGAGTATCATCACAAAGTTAGTGTTAAAAGAGAAACATGCGTCAGAATAGTTATTATGAAATTGCAAAATGCGTATGTTGAAATCAGGGGTTTTAACTGTTTATGCCATCACGACATGGTAAGTAAATGTGCCTTTGTGTGTGTGTGCACGCGCGCGTGTGTGTATTAATTCTGTGATTTATCATGAAAATATTTGAAATAGTTGGGCACTTCATTAATTAAGGTTTTGCAGGCTCGTAATTTGGTGAGTGAAATTTGCTCTTCTAGCTTCACTAACTGAAAAAAAAAAAAAAACCCACTAACTAGTTTTTATATGTAACTTGTAATGTTTTTGAGTTCGGTTTTACCTGTGTGCATAGACATGCACCTCGAATGCTGTCTTATGGCTAATTAGGAGTAACGACATTTTGTTCTTGATACAATTGAAGAACAAAACTGGTCCCAATACTTATTTGTATGGTTCATTCTTATATTTGCATTGCATAGACTGCCACAACTCATAGCAATATTGCCCTTGCAGTGTGGCCGCTGAATGCCGCAGGGATCGAACCAGTGTTCAGCTTCCCACAATCAACATTTGTTGGAGAAGTCGTGCTATTAAATGGCTTCGTGGGGAGTGTTCTTTCAGATTATTTTTGGTATGTATGCATGTTGGCAATTTCAATCAATTCCTAACAATCTAAAATGTGCATCTTTTAATGAGAAGGAAGATGTTAATTGGTGATTGAGCAGCTGATTTTCTGTACGCTCTAATGACTTTGATATCTTGGATTTGATATTACAACACTATTGAGAGAAACTAAAACCAGGTGAAATATTATGCCTTTGTAAAATTGCAAACTATCTCATGCTTTAAAAAAATGAAAAATTGTCAATGTTCATTGTCCTGCCCAAGGATTGGCTTGATGTCAATTATTTATTGTAAGAACTGCTGCCATTAGATTCTTTTAGCAATATTAGTTAAATGATGCAGGGCACTTTCTGTAATTTGGACTACTCCATTGGTTGCAACGTTGGGCATGTCCTTGACAATACCCCTTGCAATGATAGCTGACATGGTTATACATGGCCGTCACTACTCTGCAATCTATATCTTTGGATGCATTCAGGTTAGATCCTTTTGTTTACTACTTGCAAGAGCATCATTATATGGAATCTTCTATCAAGTTATTGTTAAGTTACAACTCCAAATCCTCAACTGCCCCTCTTTGAAGGCCTTAGAAGTATTAATTACTGAGGCACACTGCAGCTTCTTTGGTGATTCATGCAATGTGGGTGATACGATTACTTGGAAGCTTACTTCCCTAACAAGCTATATTGGATTCAGGTTTTTGCAGGTTTTATGATAGCGAACATTTCGGACAAATTCCTTATCAAGAGGGAGTTATAGCAGTTATGCACTCTTACAAGCATAACGTTGTAATTGGGGAGTGTACACAAATATTGAAGAATGAGCTATATCCCTCCTGCTTTAGAATGCTAAGAAAAGTGGTTGTATGCTTGTCGACTGGCCTGCAATATTTTAAATTGTTACACTGTACTCACTTTGTTAATGCAGTTTTTGTACGAAAACTGAATAGAATTATTCTGTCTAAGAATAGAAGGGGTTGCAAAACCATTGATAATGGTTCCTAACCTATAATAGTTTTATCATGCTGCTCGACAAAATTTATCAAGTTGACATTTGCTGCTTCAAGTATAGAGGTAATCAGAAAATTTATTATATTTTTTTATAGTCATAGGGTTCATGTGAAATTAGGAATAGTGAAAACTCACATTTATGAAAAGCCGAAAGATTCAATAATTTGTCAAAGAAAAATTCTCTATATAGAAAGTGTTTATTAGGATTACATATGGTAATGCATTTAGTGATTAGGCTAAAATAAATGTATTGTTTATACGTAAAAATGCATCTTTTTTTTTAAAAAAAATTGCAATTTGATATAATAATAATCAAAATATTCTAAATCTTCAAAATGTACAATATTATATATCATTAGTATTTTTCAAGAAAACTTCCTTGATGAACTAGTTAGTGAAGAGCTGGTTGCCTTGACTTTGCTAGTTAGGACTTACTAGCGGCAGAAGATATTCTGATGCTTTTTTTTTTTTTTTTTTGAAAAAACATATTCTGATTTTCTGATGCTTCATTATATGAAATAAAATAGATAAATAATGAAGTAGAGATTTCATATAACGTCTTTGTTTTATCAGAAATAAAAATGATGTTTGTATCTTATCTGAGAGTCTAGAGGCAAGACATATTAAACCGGCCGAGTTAGTACTGCAACGACAGTTGGTGGTCGGGCTATCCGCTATCTAAGTAGGCTGGCTTATACCAGACAATTTTTCAGAACATATATATATAAATATATATATATATATAATAAATTATTTAAATTTTATACACAATAAATTTAACACAATACAAATATTTCTAATAGCATACCTTTTGCATATCAAAAATCACTATGAAACCTTCTCCATCTCTTAAAGGTAAATCTTGCTTCAGGCATCTCAAGAACTACCTCCAATTCATCTTGTTTGCAATTTCAACCACTACCCAAGCTATTGGTAACATTTCGTCATTCTCATCCCTCCCAATTGCACATAACAATTGTGTTCTACACATTTCTTTTAAGAAACAACTATCTAATCCTATGATTAGTCTACATCCATCTATGAAACCTTTCTTGCAAGCATCCAAACACATATAAAACCTTCCAAACTTGTTATCAACCAACAGATCATTAAGATTGTCCCTATTGGCTGTCATTAGAAATGTTGTTCTAGGATAACTAGCGTTAATTTCTTCAACATAATTGTGCAACATAACACACTCTTGCTTATAGTCTCTTATGGCCTTTTTCATCATTTTGTTCTTAGCATTCCTACACACATTAAGGTTCAAATGTAACTTCAGCTCTGATTTGCATAGCTCTTTCAAAACCCTATGTTTAATCTCAGGTTGGCTAATGATTTTGTTCTTGAAGTGTTTTGCAACAAATTTCTTATTGTAAACACACTTTTGTAGACCCTATAACACTTGTGATGGGGGTTATGTATCTTAACAACTAATGTATCATTAATTCCATTTTTACTAGCATACAAAACCTAAGGGCAACCTTTTAAACACTGTACCCTAACCTTGCCTCATTCATTCTTTTTGAACCTCACTCCAACACCCTTAAAGATGACATATCTAACTATAGCATCCCTCAATTCATCTACATTCCTAAAAATCATACCAAGGCAAAAAAAGGAATTTGTGCTTATGGGTCAAAACTAACTTTCGTACTACGTCTCCTAAGTGCATCATCACCACATTCTTCATCAATTTTTATATAGTAACTACCATAGTCAAAGGAATCATAGTATTCACTACTATTTCCATCATTAGCTCTACCACCTATCTCATCATCTTCATCTACTTCCTCTAACTCCTCTTCATCCACTTTAGGATCTTCATTATTTTCTTTTTGTTCATTCTTTACATTCTCTTCATTGGTCATACTTTCAACATTGACAAATGCACCATATGCACCTTTCTCTCTGTCAATATATTCTCTAACTTTTTTCCTAACTTCAACTAACTGTTCATCTTCATCATCAAATTGAATACTAGTGTCATGTAAGTTTTGTGGTAACTCATTAAAGGTTAGATGAGGTTCACTCTCTAAACTTACATCATCTGACCCTTTTCCACCCTTTTGCAACCCAACATTTTCTAACCTTACATCATTTGTTTCATTCCTAGTATCTTTTTTCATTTCCTCCCAATTATCACCATTCAAAGCAACATTATCATCTAACCAAGCCATAACTTCTTCTAACCCTTCCACAACCTCTTTTTCTTTCTCAATAACATTAACAAAAGGTTATAGTTTAGATGTACTGCCAGACCCACCACCTATATTAATCACGTTGTGATCAATATAAAAATCTACTTTATCCCCACTATTCTGCTTGCAACATATAACACTAACTTCTTTATCACCAGTAATCGTTTCAAACTTTCCAATCACTAAGTCTTTATAATAAAGTTCCTCAATCTTTTTATACCTTCACATAAGACATTATCGCAAGGTAAGATAGTATATCAATGTCTATCCCTTGTTTTACTCCTCTTATCACCCTATGTATATATACACATTTCCCTTTTCTTAACACAAAACTACCCTTATGATTGATCACAAGATCAACACATATATTTGTCATCTTGTTCTATAATATCATAACAACATAAAATAAAACCATGAATATAACCCTATGCTTTTCATTGAAAAACATGCAAATACTACAAAAATGCAGCACCATTTGAGACCATAAGCACAATAAATATTATAATATAAAGCACTTGCTTGGTATGGAACCGACCAAAGAGGTCCACCACTACAATTAAAGATGTTATTTTCTTTTTTTAATGAAGCAACAAAACTCCCTTTCTCAACATCATGAGTGTTACCAAACCTAAGATCCACTGACAAATGCTTCCAACAATGGTGATAGGGATTTGTGAGAGAAAATTACTTTAGGGACTTCAGTTTGCAATAAAAAGATTAAGTGAATTTGATTCCGACTCAACGTGTCTTTTCTATGGTAGCAATGGTTCTAGATAATTTTTTCACTTTTTTGCTCTAACGCACTTTTAATAGCATGTATTATTGTTTATTCAATTTTACGTGGAGTTGTTGTTAAAAAAAGACGCAATCAACTAAAAAAAATTAAGAGCTTAATATGGACTAATAAAAATAAGAGATCCAATAGCATAAATGAGTATAATACAAAAAACTTCATAATGCATTTAGCCTAATCATAAATCACATATTTATTTAAAATTTGGTTTTTTAAAAAAGGAAAATGCGCTTATCATGACTTTTGCTAAAAAAAAAATTATAGAATTTTTAGGTGGGAGAGGTTTTAATTATATGGTAATAAATAAATTAAATAGTAGTACATAAGTAAAAAATCCGGTTGGATCCAAAACAAAACACGAAAACCAAAAAGAAAGAAGGAAGGCCGTCTCTATTCTGCCATTCCGACGACTACTGAGTGCTAATAGAAACGAGAGACCCTACTCTCTCTGTCCATCCGCTTCTTCATCACTTTTTTTAAGCGGTGATGAGTTCAGGGCGTCGATGGGCGGTGGATTTCACTGACAATTCAACCGCTCGGGATATTCCTGATCCTCTTGGCTTCTTTCGCTCCTCTCAAGATCAGGTCTTTACTCCTGTTTTCTTTTCTATTTTAATTAATTCTCATTCTCACTTTTGTTGTTAATTTAAGGTTGGGATTTGAATTTACTTGTGATAGGATGATTCCACGGTGACTAAGCAAAAAAAGGATGCTGAAGCTAATTGGAAATCTCAGGTTACTCTTTTTTCTTTTTCTTTTATTTTTCGCATACTTGATAGATGCATAGATACACACAAGTGTAAAATTAAGCAATTGATTAATGATGTTAAATTTCCACTTTTGGTAGTTGATTACAAGGTAAGATCCACGGCATGGATATTGAGTTGACGAGATTCTTTTTTTTTATATATCTCTTTTGTGAATCAATAATGAGAGGGACAGAGGAAATAATCAGTTACCATTGTTGTTCTATTGGATCTTGAAGCTTCTTGTCTGGCAGAAAACGTGAAAAAAGGATTAATCAGCTGGTTTTATGCATGTATTAGGGTTCTCCCAGCTCTTTGTACTTTTCCTTGAACATACATTACCTCAGTTACCATGTTTCTGATATTTCTGTGAAGTTCTCCTAGAAAATGATTTTCAATCGATGTCATTTTATTGTAAATTAACTGCAGTCTTTATAATGTATAACAGAAAGCTTGGGAAGTGGCACAAGCACCTTTCAAGAATTTAATGATGATGGGGTTCATGATGTGGATGGCTGGAAATACCGTACATCTTTTTAGCATCGGTATCACTTTTTCAGCTCTTTGGCAGCCTATAAGTGCTCTTCAAGGGGTTGGGAAGGGTAAGCTGGCCAAAAGTTCCTATTCATTACTGTGCTGTTATAAAGAAGGGGGTAGGGGTTTGGTTGAGGATAACCCATGCACTTTACATATGGATGATGCTTCTATTGGACCTCCTTTTAATTTTTTGGTCTTGCTGGGTAAATGAAATCTATGCTTCTTTTGTAAGCTACAAGTCCCTGCTTTTTTTAATGTGTATATCTAATTATGTTTGTACTGTGTTTATTAGTAATTTATGTTTCTTCTTGCTTTTCATTACTGAAAAAAGCTTTGTTTTACTTATTTTTCTAGTCACAATCACCATTGGTGCCGACCTTGCTGTTATACTGTTTTAGGTTAAGTGTTCCCATGATAATTGACATTTGTATCTACAATGTGCATAGAATTCTTTCATTTGAAGTTAATCGTCATACTGTTATTTCTCTTTGCAGTTTTTGAGCCATACAAAGACAATAAGGTAGATCTTCTTGGGCCTAAGTTGCTATTTATTGCCCTTAACTTGGGAGGTTTAGCACTCGGTATCTGGAAGGTAAGATGCATTTTCCTTTGCTTTCCTAGAGATTTTCTACTTGTAAAAGGAAAGGTAAAATAGAAAAGTTGAGTATTTTGTCTCATAATGTTCTGTATTTTTTATTTTGACAGCTTAACACACTGGGGCTTCTTCCAACTCATGCATCAGACTGGGTCTCATCCTTGCCTCCTGCTCAGGTTTGTTTTGTCTTCCTAAGTTCTTCAACCTGGAATCTGGCTTTTTTTTTGTTTTCCTTTTCTGAATAGAAAAGGGAAATATTGTAATGTTATTCTTTTCTATCAGTATTATTTGCACTTGTTTATGATGCATAACCATGGTAAATATCTTGTTAGAATAATAGGTTTTAATGGATATAATTTAGTCCGAGGTTTTCACTACAGTCACTGAGAGTAGTTTATATTGATACTGCGATTCTTTATTTGGGAAAATTACTATTTCATCCTCAGGTTTTTTACATAATTCACTAGTTTGTCATTTTCTGGAAATAATTAAACCTCCTCAACCTTCAGTTTCATTCAATTGATTGATCCTTCCACTAGATTTTTTGTTAATTGAACATCAAATATCAATTTTCTCCTTAACTCAAAGTCAAAATTTCCTTTCCACCACTCATTTTCCTTGTTCAGCACCTATTGAATCCCTCATTGATCAAGAAATCCCTGGGCAAAATCGCGAGCATTCTGTAAAGAGGAATTACCTGACTATTCCAACTTACTTTCCCATCAAAGCCTTAATATGTGTGACTCAGGAGGACTACCCCCAAGCTCGGTTAAAGAATGGGCGATCCCATCTTTTATAGCCATTAAACCAACCTCACTAAGTGGGTTCTGGCAAAAAATAAAATAAAATAAAATGAAAGCCTGCACCTGTTCTGCAATCACAACCATTTGACTTGGTTTAAAATCCATCTCTGATGCACCCTACATGCATTGACAAGAATAATGACAAAAATCAACAAAACCACACATACAAACACATAAAAACTCGACTCATCTCTAAAGTTACAACCTTTCAACACCAACCAAATCTAAAACCATAAAATTGCATCAAATAGCTGATAAATCAAGAAGGGCATTAACAAAACATGAAGAGAAACATACCCCAGCTACGCATATATATCGTAACTAACTTTCAATACCAATTGAAGCTAAATGGTATGAAATCCTAAAAAATCGAAAAGCGTGTTAAAGTATTTACAAAACACAAAGAAACAAACACTGTCTCTCAAGTTAACAAATTGTCACTACCAACTGAATCTGGTGGAGAAATTGAGATAGTGAAATCAAGGAGCAGGTAATGGAGAAAGAAACGGGCAGGCATGGGGATTATTATAATAGCAAAGGTATTATAGGGGCTGCAATAAGAAATTCTATCTTGACTATCAAAATAATGTTTGACTAATGATGTTTTTCAAAAAACCCTAACATATGGATTGTCCCGTTTAACGGACCGAACCTTGAGGAGATTTTAGTTATTTCCTCAAAATGGATGGACAATTAGTGAATTATGTAAAACTTAAGGGACATAATAGTAATTTTTTCTTTTTATTTCATTAGGATGATGATGCACATAGAGTATTATCTAGCAGTTTCTTTATCTTTCTTTGATGATGCCATCAATGTTTTTCCTGCATGTTTGAGACGTAATATTCCTAATTGTGAGAAAAAATAGTGATGGATTTAGTGGTGGACCTAGGATTCAGACTTTTGGGTGGAGGGTGAAAACATATAAAATAAAATTGAATTATTATTTATTTTTTGTGTTTTTAATTAATTGATATTTATTTTCATTTTATAAATGTGTATATAAATTTTATTAACAAATTGAAAATTTTGGGGCATAATGTTGAAAATTTTATTGGTAGAATAGTAATATATATACAATTAACGAGTTTTTAGAAGTTTGGGTGGAAGGAGGAGGGGGGAGGAGGCTAAGTTATAAAATATTTCTAATTGGGATAAAATTATGTATATATACATAAGAATTTAAAAAAAAAAAACCCTCCATGGGGTAAAAAGATTTCTTAAAAACTTTGGGGGACAATGGCCCCCTCTTGCCTTCTCTTGGGATCGCTACTGGTAGAGTGGTAGAGCATATAGATTGAAGTTTTTTTAGTATAATGGAAGAATCATTTTTTTCTTCCCAGGGATAATTTGTCAAGAAGTTTTTGTTAGCCAATTTTGAATAGCATTATTATTTTATTTAATTATTTATTCATTGGGAAATGTTGTAAATGTCATCCTTTTTTCATCTGTGTTTTAATTTATTTGCAGTTTTTTTATGTTGCATGACTTTGCTAAACATTTTGTTGGAATAATAGGTTTTAATGGATGTAATTCTAGGCTGCAGTTTTCAGTACAGAGTCACCAAAAGTAGTTGATAGTGGATTGTACCAGTTTTTTATTTTCCTTGGGATGATGATGCACAGGGATATCATCTAGCAGTCTCTTCGACTCTCTTCTTCCATTTTTTTTGCATGCACTTTCTATGTGCTCTACTAAATTGGGAATCAAAATTTGGCCAGGGAGACATCCGTACCTTTATAGTCATTCCTAAAATTGTGCTTATAAACGGAACAGGAAATTTGTTAACCTTGAGGAAATATTATGAAAAACCTTCTCTAACTGCCATGTTTAATTTTCAGGAGGTTGAATATTCAGGTGGTGGCATTGCCCTGCGTTAAGTTGGTTTCTGTTTTAGTTGCCCATCAAGCAAAGGTAGGGTGACTTGGAAAGAACTTCGTAAGTGTTATTTTTGGCTGATGGCCTGTTACGTGTGGGGTGCAGCCACCCTAAACAATTCACCATGCTGATTGTTCATGTATGATGGCATCAGTGGCAGGCTTTGTATTGTTATTCTTCTCCGTAGTGTGTAGTGGACTATTAATGAATGCCATATTTTTTCCTCCCCTTTTTCTTTTCCTTCCCCCTTCCCCACTCTATGTTTGATATTCTTTTTTTTTTTTTTTTTTAATTTTGGGTCAAGGTCTCTTGGAGAAGTCAGGTCTGAAGTAGCAGTAGTATTAAGCGGTTGATAAATTTTGTGATTAGCATGAAAACTCAATTATACTGTTCTGATTTTATATTAGATTGAAAGGAGTTGCAAGAAAGCGATCTTATATATATATATATATATATATATATATATATATATATATATATATATATATTACCGTAAACAAGATTTTTTTCCCATGGAAAAAAAAAAAGAAGAATTTGTAAGGAAAATTTACTAGGGAAATATCAAAGCCATTAGATTCATTTTGTGATTGGCCAGCCTGATATCCATTTTATCAATATTTTATAACTATTAAAAAAAAATCATGCATCGTTGTATTCCTTTATTAGTGTTCACTTAAAACTCAAAAGCTGTACCTACTATTTTCTTTTGTTCTTTTTAATGGATGATTATTAGGAATAAGACGACACTGCGGAAACAGAACAATTGGAATGATAACAAAATATTTGACAGAGGCTCAAAAAATGACATAAGGAATGAATGGCTGAGGTTTGAGCCATTAGCTGTGGATATGCAACTTAAGGCACCAAATTGGAATGATATCAAAGAATAGATAATAATGAAGTTCTCAGTTGGATTAACCTTTTTTGCATCCACAAATAAATCTATCCAATAATTAGTATCTATATTCTCTAACCCGATTCACTGGTGTGGTTCTGGCTATAAATAGGCACCCAAAATGAGAAATAAATATTCATAGTTAAATTGTAATTAGCATTATCTAATTATTATTGTTATTTTTATTCGGTTAATTGAGCTCTATTGGAAAAAAAAAAACTGTAGGTCTGCAATTATTTAACGTTATTTTCGCATTGTGGGTTATTTTTGCATGGTTGACGTTGCAATATAAATTTTTATTTTTTTGTTAAATTACAATATTTTAGGACTTTAAATGTTTTTACCATTCGTAAAAATAATTTAATTATTTTATCAATTTTATTCAATAATTATTCATAAAATTTTTATATATTAACTTATTTTAAAATTGATTTTTAATTCACGAAATTGATATTAAAAAATCTATTATCAATTTAATTTTTTTGCTAAAAGCTATTATTAACCATAGCAATACCAAATACTGATTTAGCATAAATAATTAAAAAATAAAAAAAATAAATCAAAAACAGTGCCAAAGAAAAGCCAATTTGGTTTGATTTAAAGGGATAATAAAGGAATTTCAAGTAAAGATATACTAGAAGTCAAAAACTGGAAATTCTTCCCTTCGTTATCCCAAACATCAGACACCAAACCCAACCCAATCTATGGAATTCACGGCGGAGCAACTAAAGCAATACGACGGCACCGACCCATCAAAGCCAATCTACATAGCAGTTAAAGGTCGCGTTTTCGACGTGACCACGGGCAAGTCCTTCTACGGCCCAGGTGGGCCATATGCCATGTTCCCCGGCAAGGACGCGAGTAGAGCATTGGCCAAGATGAGCAAGAACCAGGAAGACATCTCACCTTCTTTGGACGGCCTCACCGAAAAGGAGATGGGTGTTCTCAATGATTGGGAGGCCAAGTTCGAAGCTAAGTACCCCATTGTTGGTCGTGTTGTCTCTTGAATTTCTATTATTTTATTTTGTGGTCTTGTAATGGTAATCCAATTGAAAGACAAATTAACGGCCTGTTGTTGTGATGTTTATGGTTTGTGTCCTTGGTGATCTGGTTGACAACTGCCTGTCATTATGTTTTATAATCGGTTATTCAATAAATTTGGGTTGTGTAAAGTGAAAACCTTTTTGGTTCTTTATGTTTTGAAATGCTTTTATTTTAGTATCTACAAGCAATTCTGATTTCTAGGTTTGTCGTGATGCTTTGTTTAAATTTTGTATCTTTGTTGTTATTTTGGTTCCCTTACATACCTTTTTGTCCATGCTATTCCGGTTAATATGTTAAGTTGTTTGGATTGTAATGTGTGTGCTTTGAGTAAAGATGTGAAGTCGTAATGTTCAACAAGCAATCTTTTGCTTGAATATGGAAGAACTGTGTTTATTAAAATGTCCACTTGAAATGAAATCAGATTCATGAGTATCATGTAAAAGGAAAGGAAGCCTAAAGTAAATTTGTAAGGATTTATCCTGTGCATCCTAAGAGTTGACCCATGAAGAAATCTTAGCAATGTTGTTTATGTGCTTGCTAGGATCATCTTACATTCATCCCTTTGTATTCATTTTAGGATTAAATGATTATCCACAGGGAATGTTCTGATCCCTTTTATTTGAAGGAAGTTTTATAGGTTTGGGGTTTGATGTTACCATATCTAAATTTTAATTAATCTACGTCTGACATCTGATTTTAAGGGTAATCGCATGTCCCTGTGTCATTGTCTTGTGAGATTTTGTTTCATATATCTGCAGACACAGAGGCCATTATTGCAGCATAGTGCCATTATTGCAGCATAGTGCCATTATTTCCGATCCCATCAAGTATTTTAATGGCCACTTGTAATAGGACTTGTATATTGGACTCATTAAACTGGTGCATTAGAGATTGGAATATAAGGTTTGAGACAAACTTCATACACTCGTACTCTTCTGGTTCTGTCCATACCCTCGTACCCTGATGCTACTTGCCCTGTTCTTGGTTGTTTGTTTCTTGGATTCTCAGTTTGTTCCTGTGTCTTTGAGCTGTAGCGGTAGATTAAGTACTTATCTCTGAGCATATCCTATGGTCTAAATCTGCTGCTGACTGTTGTTTGTCTATGATGTGGACAGTGTTCTGGTAGATGATTTTCTGTATCGTTGGTGATGTCAAAAATTTATATGGCAATTGTAGGTTTTGGCTTTGTCCATAAAAAATGCAATTTTTTATTTCACGTGAATTATAGGACCCTTAATTTTTTAAAAAAATTATAGATTTTCGTGTATAATAATTGGCCAATTCAAATCATTCAATTGAACTCAATTTTCGACCTAAAAATAAGTCATTTAGGTATTAAACGGCCACTTTTAGTTTTCACTTAATTTTAAGAATTTATTTTTCTTTTATGTTTGGATTTGGATTTATTTTCTTTATCTTTTAAGGGTTTATGTCTGCATATAAACGTGTTATGTTTGTTTTGAGAATTATTCAATGATATTACAATTTTTCCTCCATATTTACAGGTCGATTATTTTAGAGTGATTGCTAGATTTTTTTCTTGGGGTGAATGTACACTGTCACTTTATGTATATTTTGTTTACTTTTAAATCACAGGAATAAATCAATGAACTCATAGGTTTGCGCTGGGAGGGTTCTATCATTTATTCTTGTTTATAACACTATTTGATTGAATATTTGAATTCATTATTCAGTTTTTATTTAGCATTCAGTTTTGAGCTGCCAGGTTGGCATTTAGGTGGCTTTAAATAAAAAATGGAAATGTAGAGAGGACGTACAGCCACCTATGGCTTTTATATTATCAAATCATAAATAAAATCATTGGCTTTAAGCCTTAAGGTGAAGAATCACTTCAGTTTTTTAGTGCATGTCCAATGCAGGTTTGTTGAAAAGAAAACATTAACACTGGCAATGGCAGTCACAACCAGCACTGTAACATGCATAGCAAGTCGATTGTATCTTAGCCAGGGAAAAAACCAATATCTAGAAAGACATAAAGCTGTAAAGTTAAGTGTTTCATACAAGGATTAATCCTTTTTAAGACTAATCTATTGTTGATGCCGAAAGTAATTTGAGCCGGGTTGCAGAACAACACTCCCCCAGTTCACCATTGATTTAGTATGTTATTTTACAAATCTGGTAATGAAAGACTGCATTCGTTCTTACTAAATCATCCTTGTATGAATTTTGAGTGTTCATTGGATCTTCAAGCAATCCGGACCCTCTTCAGATGCACCTGGCACCGGAGGAGGTGTACCGTGATTCATGCAGCTTCCGACAGGAGAGCCTCCGAGAACAGAAGCGGTTGATTCTGAAGGTTTGGGAGCCTCCTCGCATATAATAATACCGTCCACACCCGCAGCTTTGGGGCTGACTGCTTCCGATTCAGGGCTGGCCGCTTCTACAACTAGAAATACAATTAATATTAACAAAAGCAAGCTACATGATAATTAAAATAAAACAGCATTAAACTAACCATCTTTGTATTTAATCATCTTATAACCATCTTTGATATTATTGTTCTACTATCTGATACAAATTTGAGGAGGTACAAACCAGAATTATGGAGTTAGAGCTCTCATCAAGAAACTCTCGAGCCACAGTTGAGGAGGAACAAACCAGAAATGTGGCAAAGAGGATGCATACTATGGGAAAGGTCTTCATAGTATTTACTATTTAAGGCTTTGGGTTGGTTGGTTAACTGGATTACTAAATCCTGTTAACTATTTTGCTCCCTCTATTAGTCTTTACTCTTATTTATAGTAAACAAAAGGAAACCAAAAGAATACTTTCTATATGTGGGAAAAAAAAGTCCGATTTCATGGAAATGGAAAATGGATGTTCCATTGGGAAAAAAAAAGAAAGAATAATTAATGAACTGACCACGCAAAAGATTAATTAATGAATAAAAGACTTGTATTAGAATCCAAGTCAACTGAATATATATATATATATATATATATATATATATATATAAATAATTAAACATTAATTAATATAGTTGTGTGATAATTATGAAAATTATTTATCAACCAATTTTATTTGTTCATAATTTACATTTGTATAATAAATATAGATAAACAATAATTTTTTGAAACAATAAGTTCTATAGGCTTTGCAAAAATTTTTAATTGAGAAATTCAAATCTAAATAGATCTAGTTTGATTTACTTTTTGGTTTGAATTTTTTTAATTGTATGATCAAATTAAATTAAACTAAATAGAATCAAAATTTAAGTTTAACTAAATTTAAAATTATCTAAATCAAGCTGGATCAAAGTCTATAGTTATTCAAATTGAATCAGACTAAAATCTGAAATCATTTATTGATGATTCTGAATATTTCTAAATAACCATAATGAAAGTAAAAACTTTCAAGATCGAACATAGAAAATTAAGAAAAAAACAAACTCTTTTAACTATTTGAACTAATTATTGAAATTAATTATACATCATATGAACATAAAAATGAATCTTGCATAAATATATGCAAAAGACCGGTTATATTGTTTTTTCTTAATGTCAATCCGACTAGCTAACATTTTAATCGAGGTTAACTCATTCTCTAAATGATTTTAAAAGTGTACTCTTACATCATCTTAATATATTTAGTTATATTTATTATTTTTAAGACTTTATTTATAATAAAGCATATAAAGAAAAGAAAAGAATTCTATTAATAGAATTCTCTCGTTTTAGTATGAATTTTAAATTGATACAATTTAATTAAATTTTATTATTTGAAATGAATTTATATTTAATTGAAATTATTTTATTTCGTTAAATGCTCTTATTCATTAGAATAAATGCATGTTTGACATTGCTATCAAAAAATATGATTTGAGATTAAAAAAATATAGATTTTTTCTCATATCTTATTATAGATTTTTGAATATAAGTTTTATAACTAAAAAATTGCTATTGATAAAAGTTTCAAAAATAAGTTTTTTTCAAAGTCCAATTTTTTACACATAAAATTCACAATGAAAAAGTTATAATTAATTCGGAGAGAAAATCTCTTATATTTTTTAAATTTTTTATATATTTTTTTGTTTTAAAGTCAGAATTTTTCAATAGCAATACCAAACATACAATATATTTTCTTGAAATCTCATGACTTTTTATTTAATTTGATTTTCTTATCAAATTATTTTTTTATGAAACAATTCAGTTCTTTTAAATATAAACTTTTAAAATAAGAAAATTATTAAAATATTGAATTTTTTTAAAAAAATTGAGTTTTCAAATGAAATTGAAGTATTCACTTAAGTGAATTTTCTTAACCATTTATAATTTTTTTTATCCAACTAGCTAATTAATGTGTTCATCGCTAAGCGCAAACAAACTTTCACATGTTTGGAATTTTCAAATATTGAAATATAGCTATTTCCTTCCGTTTACACACAACATAATAGAGTCTAAGAATTTGAGATAATTGTTAATAAGTGGATCGCCGATTAAATATTTGATAAATCATATATTAATTTAATAAAATGATTAATAATGATTTATGTTTAGTTTATATTTTATATTTTTAATTAAATAAATTAAACTAAAATAAGAAAGATAATAAAAGAAAATATTTTCATACATAAAATAAAAGATTAAATACACTCACCTCCCAGATTTTACTCTAATATATTATTTAGCTTTTCTTTTTCGAAAATTATACTAAAAATACCCCATGTTTAGACTCCTTTATATAATCACATTTCTCCGTTAAATTTTAGGTTAAATCCATGTGAAATGTCCATTATCACCTTAGTTCTCCATTAAATTTCCTTTTTTTATCGAAACTTTTCAGAATCATTCAACAAACTCAATTCACAATCAAATCTTTGTCACAATCAAAATAATCGAAATCAATTAAGCAAAAACTCAGAAAGCAACAATGAAAGAAAAGAATCATAATAATAAAAACCCAATTCGAATGGGAGGGTCCCTGGATTCATCTTGCCCATGAAATTAAAATCCAGAAACCCAATTCGGACGGAAGAAGCCAACGTGTATGAACCCAGGAACCCTCCCATCCACCGTTCTCATGCGAAAGACGATCCACGTTTGTGATAGCGTACCCATCTTCAACCATTAAAACATAGACAAATTAAAAAAAAAAAAACAACATCCCAAACAAGCCCAGCTAAATTGATTCACAAAAACCCATCTTCATTCTACCAAAACCCCATACCTGGATTTTACCATGACCCATACTAAAAAGTCGTATCATTTTCAATTATTCACAGAAATTGGACGGTAAAAACCAGATTTCATAGATTGCGAAAAAACTCATCCCGTAAACACAAATTGTTTTTCGCAGTGGTGAACATCTTTTCAATTAAGGGATATCTGAGAAATGAGAAGACAATAATCAGATGCCTAATAAAAGCACAACATCAACCCAGACTTCGACAGCAACATCAACAGATTCCTACCTAGCAGCCAGATTTCGACAGCAACAGCAACATCAACATCATCAATCCAGCAGGTAGATTTCGAAGGCTATCATCAGAATCCTAAGAAAAGCACAACCTTGACGAAGACGACAGAGATTTGCGACGATGAGGAAGGGAAGTTGATTGAAAACAACAATGGTGAAGGGAAATATGTTTGGTTCCATTTGCGGCTTCATGAATCTGCAGGTGAGGTGACCAGAAAAATAAAAAAAGAAAGAAGAAAGGGAATAGGTGAAAATAAGAAGAAGCCGCGAATAAAGGCTTGGTTTGGGCATACCCAAACCATTTTCTCATGAGTTAAAAACCAGAATAGAAAGAATGATTTTCTTCTTATTCTTCTTATTTATGAGTAAAAAAAAAAAGAAGGAAGAAAATAAGTAGCCGGTTCTGGTTTAGGGGTGAGTTAAGTGAATAGGTGCATAAGAGTATTTTTAGTTTTTGGATAAAATATTTAGTCAATTTTTTATTTTTTTTGAGTTTGTCTAACTGAAAAAATTATTAAAATAAACAGATGTTTGTTTCTATACAACAAGTTGTAAATAACAGAGATATTTTAATAATTTTTAAAAATAAAGAATTAAATAATATGATAGAGTAAAATTTAAGAATTAGTATATTTAATTCTAAAATAAAATATAATTTTTAAACCTTAGAATGTTAATGTCGAGTTTTAAACTTAGAATGTTAATATGGAGTTTCTATATAAATATTTAATCGATAAAATAATTTAAAGAAAAAATTAAAAATATATATGAGAAAGTTTGTGAATTTTTTTTAATATAACAAATGTGTATTTTTTGAACATAATGTATATTAGAATAAGATGTTATTTGATAGCTATATTAAACATGTAAAGTTAAAATATTTTGCATTTATTTTTTTAAGATTGTTTGATAATGGTTTTTTTAGTTTTTAATATTTTAAATGTGTTTGATAATATTTTTTATTAAGTACTTAATTTTAAAAAAATCAATTAATCTAATAAGTAAAAAATTTTTACTTAATAAATTAAGAGATAGAAATAATTTATTATTTTGATAACATCTATTTATAAAATTTGATATTTATTCAACAATCATTCAACTCTTAAAATTTTAATACTAAATTATTGAATTCTAAAATTTTTAATACTAAAATTATTCAATACTTAATTTTTCAACATATAATTTTCAGTTTTATCAAACAACACCTGAATTAAAAAATAAAAGGATGAGTTCATTGTTTATATAATATATATATATATATGTGTGTGTGTGTGCTCGCGCGCGCGTGCTATTTTTCATTTATTCTATGTCCAATTAAAAGAAAATTTAGATAACATTTGAATTGACACATAAATCAATTGTCAATTACTATTTTTAATTTTTATCAAATATGTTTATATTAACTGATAATATCAATCAACTATGAGTCACATGCATTAACGGTACTCATAAGTTGTTTCAAACACCCTCCCAAATTTAAAATGATTATTCACAATTTGTTATTTTCAACAACAATAATAAACTTTTTTCTTATAAACAAAAATATACTTTTGGTTTTATTTAAGACTATATAATTTGCTTTGTCTAAATTATAAATATAGTAATTAAAACGAATCAAAAATTAAAAAATTTAGTCAATTAAAACACGATGAATAGTAATCAAATAAAATTATACCAATAAAAAGAAAATTATAATAATTAGAACAAATCAAAGAGGATCAAGTATTTTTAATATTTTTAAATAATTTAATCAATTAGTGCTTGATAAATAGTGATGGAATAGAATTATATAAAATAGTAAAAGGACGTATAGTAATTAGAACAAATTAGATAGAGTGAATTTTTTTAATAATTTTAAAAAATTTAGTCAATTAGGGTAAGATAAGAAGTAATTGGATAGAATCATAGAAAATCATGAAGGAAATTATTTTAATTTGAACCAATCAAATAAGATTGATTACTTTTAGTGATTTTTAAAGATTTTAATCAATTAGGACATGATGAATAATAATTTGATAAAATTGTGTGAAATCACAAAAGAAATATAGTAATTACAAAAATTGGATAGAATTAAGTATTTTTAGTGATTTTGAAGAATTTTATTAATTAGAGGCTTGACGAGTGACAATCAGCTATAATTTTGTTAAATCACAAATGAAGTTATAGTAATTAGAATAAATTAGATATGATCGAGTATTTTTAGTAATTTTAAATGATTTAGTCAATTATAGCATGATGAGTAGTAGCGAAATAAAATCGTGTGAAATCATAAAAGGAGGAAATTATAGTAATTAGAATAAATAGGATATGATCGAGTATTTTTAGTGATTTTAAAAAATTTATTCAATTAGGACATTATAACTAGTAGTTGAATAGAATTATGTAAAATCACGAATAAAACTATAGTAATTAGAAAAAAGTCAAATAACTAGTAGAAATCAGATAAGATTAAGTGTTTGTAGTGATTTTATAGAATTTAATTAATTAGGGCATAATGAATAATAATTGAATAAAATTAAGAGTAGTAATCGAATAGCCCATTAATTAATTAGGACATAATGAGTACTAATAACCATATAGAATTGAATATAAACAATAATTAATGAAAATACCTTTAAATATAAACAATAATTAATTATTAATTTAAATTACTATCAATCAACGATTAATTTTTAGGTAAGTAATCTTAATAAGTTAAGACTATTATGTTTGGTTGGATATAAGATTTTTCTTTAATACATAGAAAAGTTCAAAGATTAATTTAAATTACTATTATACTCCTAATGCAATTATATTTTTATTTAATTAATTTTTACAATTGCATAATAAGTCTTTAAGGTGTTTATTAAAGATCAAATAAAAGCTATTACAAATTACTTCCTTTCAAATAATAGTAGTCGAGTTAAGATAAAAAAAAATTAATAATAAAAACAAGAACCATTGAAATTAAATAATATAAAAATAAAATTGTGTGGCTAATAAACTTTTGCAGCAGGATTTTTATTTTATTTTATAATAGTTAACTAATTTTTCTTTTAAAGTTTGATTTATATTTTAATTAGAATACTATTAAAAAACATATGAATTGTTTATTAGTAAATAAAAGTACATAAAAGCTTATATATCCATATATTAAAATAACTAAAAAATATTTGTCAATATATATTTTCACAAATTATAATAATCGTAAAAAGTAATTTTCTCACCCTTAGAATGGAAAACTATTTAGAGTCCATGAATTTAGGAATTTAGCTTTCTTAGATTATAACATCTTAGAGACATACTAAACACTAATTGCAACATTTTTAAATCACTTTCTCATATAAATTTGTGAACCAATACTTTTATAAGGAAATAAAGAACTTCAATGGAAAATTCATACTTCTCAGAAGGTGTTTGGGAAGAGGTTAATGAAGGTTAACAGTTAAGGAAATTAATTGTTAAACTTCATTCACTTTGTTTGATATAGATTTTATTCATGGGGTTAACTATTAACTCCTTAATTGTTAACTCTCTCTTAGTGTATTTTTGTTAACCTCCTTCCCCTAGATATAAAGGGGGTGAAAGGATGATAGAATTTTTTTAAAAAAATCATTTCTTATATTGTATTAGGATTAATATAAATAATATAAAGTTACACATCATAAGAAATAAATAAATATAATTAATATAATAATTATTAATATATATATATATATATATATATATATATATAT
>CATIWR010371745.1:0-17435 GCA_949677035.1 Omphalea diandra
TATTTATTTATATATTATGGATAAAAAAAAATAACAAATAAATTTAAAATGTCTATTAATTAAAATTTTGTTATATATATATATATATATATATATATATATATATATATATATATATATATATATATTGAAAATTAAATAGGTAAATAAAATCTACAAATAAAATAGTGTAATATATATTAAAATTAAATAGGTAAATAAATAGATTAAAATTTATATGGGTTAAATAAGTATGAGTACTCATATAAATACTAAATGGATCATAAATAGGTGAATGGATAATTTATCACTCTATTCATTTTAATCTTACCCATGCTCACCATATCAAGGAGCAAAATTAAAGCTAAGAAGAGGGAAAAAAACAAAAAGGTCGTATGCCCACTTTGCTCCTCTAGATTTGCATCTGATCAAAACTTATTTAAAAATTTATTTTAAAAAATTTTTAAAATTAATTACAACTAAGTGAAATTCTTCTCAATTTTATAGAAATTATAAAATAATTTTTTTCATTATAATAAAAATATCTTTAATTAAAATGTTTTTTTCAACTTTAATTATATATATTTATTCATATAATATGGATAAATAAAATAAAATATATATTTAAAATGTCCATTAAATAAAATGATGTAATATATATATAGATATATAGAGACATTTAAATAAAAAGTCTAAATAATTTATATTTCAATAAAATAGTTAAATAATTGGATTAAAATTTATTTGGGTTAATTTGGTATGGGTACTCATATAATTACTAGATGGATCATAAATAGGTAAATAGATAATTTATCACTCTATTTATTTTAATCTTACCCATACTTACCATATCGAGGAGTGAGCAAAAACTGGATCGAATCGATAAATTTTGATTGATTCAGTTAATTTTTAAAATTCAGTTTTAATTTTAAAAAAATTTTGATTTTCGATTTTGGCTCAATTTTTTATATACAAAATTGAATAAATCGAGCAAATTGAAATTATTAATAAGTCAAACTAATTTGAACTGAACTAATTTAAAATATATGTAATTTAGTTAAATCAAATTAAACTGAATAAAAATTTTATAAGTTCAGTTCAGTTTGATTTATAAGTAGATGAAATTCGATTTAATTGGTTCAATTTATTCATTTTTTCAAAAATTTTAGTTTGGTTAAATTTTAGAAATATAAAATTTAATTTATTTGATTTTGATAAAAAAACTAAACTAAATTGACCGAATGCTCACCTTATCCATATCCACCCATTGCCATCTTCACTTATACCTTCTTTAAGATCACCCATGGCGCTATTTGTTTTAACTATTACTCATTATTGTTGTTGTTGGTTGCTAAGTATTAGCAATTAATTATCGATTATTGTAGCTTATTATTGATAAATATTAAGTATTTAATAAAATTATTATGATCAATTACTATTCATACATATAATTACCAAATTACTATTCATACATATAATTACCAATGTAAATAGAAATTGTAAATAAATAAATAATAATGATATATTTATTTTTTTTATTAAAAAAAATATCATCAATCGATGAAAAAATTAAAAAATATATTTGTTTGAACTAAGACTATTAAATACTCTATCAATTATCCATTTCTATTTTAAATTTTAAATTTTAAATTGAAACTGACATATTAACTAAATACATGTTTTAAAATTTTTTCAAACTAAAAAATAAAATACCTTAAAAAATAAATCCCACAAAATATGCTCGAGTTAAAATCAATTATGGACAATGGTGGCCATCATTGGTGGCATCCGTTGTAGGGACTTGAAATTGGCATGTCATGGATTAGCCGCCTCATCTGAAAGGGGCCTAACTCAAGCATTCGTTCGGTCAGTTCGGATATGTTTAAATCGAATTAAAATTTTAAAAATCGAATAGATTGAATTTAATAAAAATTAAAATCAAGCTAATCAAATTTAAACAAAATTAAAATAAATAGAAATAAAATAAAATTAGTTTAATTCACTTTGGTTTTAAATTTTAGACTCTTAATGAGCTTTAATTGTAATAAATTAGTATAATTTTTTTTATCTTATATAGACTTTAATGTGAGCCTTTAAATAATTTATTTTTATTTTTTTAAGCTCAAATTAAAAGATAAATTAAAAAACTCATATATCGATTTATTCAGTTTTCTCAATTTCAAACCGAACTGAAATTAGAAATCAAAATTTTCTATTTTTTAAATCGAATTAAATTGAATTTATTTTAAAATCGAATCGAATAAATCGAATTCACACAGTTTAGTTCAATTTTTTATTTCGGTTCGTTTTTACTCACCCCTAGGCCTAACGACATTTTTATTTGGGTTTTTTTTTTTAATTGATCAGAAGGAGAGCTAAACACTCAAAAAGAACAATCAAAAACCACTTATGTAAAACATGGTTTTACTGTATATTCAAACCGCTTCTGTCCTCTTTCTTAGCCATGCTACACCCATCTCGTCTTCCCTGAGACTAAAACATGGTTTTACTGTATATTCAAACTCTCAAAAAATATCCATAGCGTAAAATATGGTTTGGTGTTTACTTATAAATAAAAAAACTGAAGCTGGAGTAGACTCATGACACTGCCCGCCGTGTATACTCATAATTCAATGTCTACTGAATACCATGCAAGACTTTTTCTGGTCATTCTCCTCCATCTCCTTCCTTCCATCACCGCCGCCATCAAGAACTTGCAGCCGTACACACCTACTGACCTTATTCTCCTCAACTGTGGTTCTCCGTCTACCGCAACCTCTCTCGATGGACGCAAATGGGACGGTGATTCCAACTCCAAATTCCTATCCTCTAACTCTGAAACTGACTCATCTTCCTTTACAGCCTCCCAACAAGACCCCACCATCCCCCAAGTCCCATTTATGACAGCTCGAATGTTTCAATCAAAATTCACCTATTCCTTTCCTGTGTCGCCTGGCCCGAAATTCGTTCGTCTCTACTTCTATCCAGCAACTTACTCCAATCTTGACATATCTAAATCCTTCTTCTCCCTTACCGTCAATAATTACAGTCTTTTAAGCAACTTTAGTGCCTCTCTTGCGGTAAAACCTGCGGCTGCCTCCTTCATCAAAGAGTACATAATTAACGTGAGGGAAACCGAGAAGCTTGACCTAACTTTCTCCCCGTCTCCAGCGTCTTTTGCTTTTGTGAATGGCATCGAGATCATTTCCATGCCTAACAATCTCTATACAAGCGCCGATGATACCCTCCTCGGCTCTGTGGGCATGGATAATAATCCATTTTATTTGCACAACACCACCGCTCTTGAAACATGTTATCGGCTTAATGTTGGTGGAAATTTTATCGGCGGCTCAGATGATACGGGAATGTACAGGTCATGGCATCAAGATTCAGATTATATTTTTGGGGCGGCAGTTGGGGTTGGACTATTTCCATCTGATGTCGAAGTAAAGTATACTATACGCACGCCAGCTTTCACCGCACCTGTATCGGTATATGAGACTATGCGTTCAATGGGTAATAACAACCAGATTAACGAGAACTACAATCTCTCCTGGTACTTTTCTATTGATGCAGGGTTCAATTATCTCGTTAGGCTCCACTTTTGTGAAATCCGCAAGGAAGTTGAGTTCGTTAATCAAGTTGTGTTTTTCATTTTCATCAACAATCAAACAGCTGAGGATGATGCAGATGTAGTCTCCTGGAGCGGTGGCAACAGTGTGCCGGTGTACAAGGACTATGTCGTGTGGGTCCCAATAGGAAGCCATCCTAAACAAGACTTATGGCTCTCTCTACACCCGAATATAAAGTTAGATCCTCAATACCTTGATGCATTCTTAAACGGTTTAGAGATATTCAAGTTGAATAATTCAGATGGAAGCCTAGCAGGGTCCAACCCTGAGCCAACAGTTGATTCGCCCGCAGAACAGAATCCAAGACTGCGAGACAGTACGAAAAGGAAAGACTCATCAAAAGTAATGATAGTCATTGGACCTGTATTTGGCGGTATATTCACAGTATCTTTAATCCTTTGTCTTCTAATCCATCAGAAGAAAAGTAAAAAGGACTGCAGAACTAGAGAGCAAAAGTCTTTGTGGCTCCCGAACTTCTACACATCTAGCTCCATCGCTACTACAATCGCCTTATCACTGCCAACAGACCGCTGTCGTAGATTTACACTAGTTGAAATCAAAGCTGCTACAAGAAACTTCGATGATCAAAATTTTGTCGGTTCAGGGGGATTTGGTAATGTATACAAAGGATGTATTGAAAGTGGATCTTTCCCAGCTGCAATCAAACGGTTAGATTCATCATCGAAGCAGGGAACTCAGGAATTCGAGACTGAGATAGAGATGTTGTCCCATCTCCGCCATGTAAATCTTGTGTCCTTGATCGGATATTGCACTGATGAGGGCGAAATGATTCTTGTTTATGACTACATGATCAATGGGACACTTCGAGATCATCTATATAACACCAACAATGATCCGCTTCCGTGGAAGAAAAGGCTTGAGATATGCATTGGTGCAGCTCGGGGATTGCATTATCTACATTCTGAACTGAAGCATAAAGTTATCCATCGCGACGTGAAGACGACTAATATCCTGCTAGATGAGGAATGGATTGCCAAAATTTCAGATTTTGGATTGTCAAGAGTAGCTTTCAATCAGGAAGTTAGTACACAAATAAAGGGTACTTGGGGGTATCTGGATCCTGAATATGCAAGATACCAACAATTGTCAGAAAAATCTGATGTCTACTCATTTGGTGTGGTATTGTTGGAAGTACTGTTTGCTCGGAAGGCGCTCAACCAGCATTTAGAGGAGGAACAGATGAATTTAGTCATTTGGGCACATAAATGCGTCCAAAATGGGAATGTTTATCAAATAATAGATCCATATTTAAAGGGGAAGATAGCTCCTGAGTGTATGAGGAAATTTTTGGAGATTGCATTGAGTTGTGTACGTAATAAAGGGATTGAAAGACCCACCATGAACGATGTGATGGGAGGACTTGAGTTTGCATTGGAGTTGCAGGTGGCTGCAGATGCTGAGAAAATGGTAATGAATCCTGACGGTGAATATGTCTATCCTGAGGCATCATTTCTTGATATTCAGAATGTTAGTGCTCATATTGTTGACGGACCTTGGTTGGACTCGATTGGGATAACTACGTTCGATACAAGCACCAATAAATTAGAACTAGATAGTGCCGCATTTCTCTCAAAAGAAAAAAAGTGAAAAATGAGAAGTTGATTACTATCAGTATTTTGAGATTTGTAACGATATGCAACTTATTTTGGTCATTTTGGCTACACTGAATTGCAATATATGCATTCAAATATTTTGACCAAATTTGATATTCTATATGAATAAATTTTTTTTTTTATGTAATATTATTCATCCCTTTAATTTTTTTTTTCACTGGCCTCTTTATAATAAATAGTATAAATCTCTTAATAATAAATTAACAATTTTATAAAATTAATTGAATTTCTTTATAATTTGTTGAAACTAAACACTACAGTGTTGTTTACGTTATTATATTACAATATCTTAATTAATAATTTACCATTAGATAAATATTAATTGTTGTAGCACTTACAATGAATAAAATAAAAAAAAACAATTGTCACATATCATATTTGCCTTTTAACATTTTCTGATGACATTATCAAATCTATCATTATTGAATTTACCCTTATTGAAATAAGTAGTATTAATAAATAAAATATTAGGTCTCACATAAAGCAAGAAAATTGACAATTTAAACTCTTATTAATAAAATAATTATAGGAATGACAATTAAGTGTGAATTCTCCATCCTGTGTAGAAATTCATCCGACCAAATAGGGAATTTTCATCTCTTCTTTCTCATGAAATGAGGATGGAGGTCACACCCTTTGCCCTACCAGTCTACACAGAGACTTTTGAAATGGATTTTCATAAAGATCCAAAAATTTTGATATATTATTTTTAAAAATAATTTAAAATAGAAAAATTTTTAAAAAATTTACATCGCAAGAATTTCTTATGGGGCAAAAAATCCCAAGAAAGTGGGAACATCTTGCTCTATTATTATTTCTAATTAATTCAACTTATATTAATTTTTAGTGCATATACTATAACAACGGAACAAATATTTTATCTTATCAAAATTGCCAAAATAATGTTGCACAATAAGATGGAGAATGATTTTTCTTATTATTTATTGATCATAGGAGGTAATTAATATATATTATTATTCTAATCTCTAACATAGTTTTAAATCATTGCTTGTTATAGTTTTAAATCATTGCTTGTTATTTATTAAATATTTGTAAATAATATAATCATGTGTCATTATTTTACATTATAAAAAAATGTCATACCAAAAAAATTCTATATAGTAAATTAAAAAATTCAGCTGCCATATAAAAAATAAATTTTTAAAATAAAAAAATAAAAACTTGTAAATAGAAAGAGTCAATATCATATAAAAAATTGAATAGCAAATTAGAAAAATTTAACAAGTAAAAATTCTAAAAACTTTTAAACAGAAAATAGAAAAATTAAAAGTAAAAATTCTAAATAAAAACTAAGATTTAAATTAATTTTATTAATTATTTAAAATTCTAAGTATATAAGGGCAAATATCAATATAATAAATTGTCAATAATTATTTCATTCAAGTTTAATAAATTTTCTCATAAATTATGCTACACAAAATTGAAGATATAAATAAATAGACACTCTTTTATAACAATTATCTCACATATACATATATATATATATATTTTGTAATTATCTATTAATTTTATTTTTAATTATAAAATATTTAATATTATTTATTTGATTGATTATCAAGAACTATTTCGTTAAAGTTATTAATAAATTTTTGCTCAAAATTATGTCACATAAAATTAAATGTATGAATAAATAAATATTTTTTTGTTATAACTAATTTTGTATATAATTATAAGTTTGAGAAATTTAATTGATAATAATTTTTTATAAAAATAATAATTAAATATTAATTTTAATCATTCAATTGATTAATTAATTATTTAATACATATAAATATTAAATATGTTTAAATTTTATTATAATAATTATACTACATAATGCATGGGTTCGCGACCAATTTAATGTTAATTTAATTATAGATGCATTTAATGCAAATGAAGAATGATTGATATAATAAATAATTCCTAATGTTAGTAGATTTTATATATTTCCTTCGTTCAATTTTGATAGATTTTTTTTTGGTTGCTATAAAAATATACGGTCACTTTTTTTTTAGTTGTTAGTGTAATATTAAATGTCTAAAACATTCTTCATTATTTAACATAAATATCAATATTTATAATTAATTTTCACTATCTTGACTTTGAAATTACAAATTATTATATAAGCTTTTTGAGTTTCAATACAAAATTTTGTTATTTGAATTTCAAAAATTATATCATCTTAATCCTTATTCTTTTTGTGAGTTGAGAAGTCTATTAAATTTAGATTATTGTGTAATATATTAAAGTCTACTAAGAGTATTTTAATAAGAAAATAGTTAAAAATAGTGATATTAATTAAGAAATTAAAATTTTATATTATTATGTAAATTGAAAATGACCTATCAAAATTGAACAAAAAGAATATATGTAACTCTTGTAGTTAAAAATATATATATACATACATAAAATTTTGTTTGCAATTACATGTGATTTAATATATGAAAAATTTTATTTTTGTTTACCCTTGCCCACAAGAAGGAGAGAAAGTTTGATTCACTCTAATATTTTCTCGGACAAGTTGGTTTTATTGACCAAAAACGTGTTAAAGTTTTTTGAGACACTAAAAGATAAAACTTATTGCAATGCAAATAGTAATGTTGTAAGCAGAGTATTTGATATTTTCTTTTTTTTTTTTTTACAAAATAGATATAAAATATTATTATTATTATTTTATTTATTTGTTATATTTATTATAAATATTTTTTATTCATTTTATGTATAATAATTATTAAAATCAAAATATTTGACTACAATTATTATTTTGAACAGTCTATTAAATTACAATTAATTTTAATTTTATAAATATATAATATTAATATTAAATATTAATTTCATTTATTAATTAAATTCATTTTATATTCATTCACTTCATTTTGTTTGTACTTATAGTGAAAAATGAGTTAATAAAATATGGCGAATTAGGGGTGATATCCTTATCGTTTTGGCTAGTTAGTGGGAAGATTCAAGGAAAGACATGGGTGACTAGCCACCATTTGTCCTATCCAATAATTTTATTTCCTGGTCCAACTCAGAACCGACTGAATTCCTTGCATCATTTTCGACGACTTAATAAAATATTAGAGCAGACTTACATTTTGTTTGGAAAAAAAAAAAAAGAAGAAAGAAGATGACAAAAAAAAGAAAGAAAAAAAAGTTAAAAAAAGAATAGAAAGTGTAAGATTCCTTCATTCTTCTTTTATGTTGGAAAAGAGGCAAGAAAATGAAAAGGAATTTTTTAAAAATTTCAATTATTATTTTATCCTTCATTTATGTTATAATAAAAAGGATAAAAACATGTAGTTATATAATAATTTAAAGGATTAATATGTAAATTTAATAATTTTTAATTTATAAAATTGTCTTTCCCTAACCATTCACTTAAAAAAATGGAGAGAAAGGTTCAAATTTGATTAATTGATATTTTCTTTTCCTTTCCTTTGATCTTTCAAACAAAAAAAAGATTAGTTCATTCTTTCACTTTTCTCCATCTCATTTTTTAAAAAATTTTCCTTAGCTTCCCAAATAATATATTAATAAAAAGATAAAATGCGATCACATCTTTACATTTTATTCTAATATATTATTTTATCTTATTTTATAAAACTTATTTTTTGTATTTTATTATGATCTAAAAAAAACTTAAATTTGTGTTTTAAATTATTTGAACCAAAAAGTGCATTAATATAAAAGCTTGCGGCCTATGTTGAAGGCCCAAATTGGTTATTGACAAAAAGAAGTAGATCATGGTATTTTCATTTAAAATTGGCAAAATCAGTTGGTTCGAGTTGATGCGTTTTGTAGTCAAATTGGATTTGTCATTCGAATTTTAGGAGGGTTTTGGTTGTCAGGTCATAAAAAAATTTTTAAATTGAGTTTGAGTTTATTTATAAAATTGATATTTCGTATTAGGGTCATGTCATTTATTATTTAATTTAAAAATATTTATCTTGATTTTTTAATTATTTTTACAATATTTTTTTTATAATTTATTAAAAGATAAATAATAATTCTCTTGATAAATTATTTTTAGCAAAATAGATTTTATATAAAATGAAAGTTGATTAAAATTTTTTGTTTTTATTTAAATTCTTAATAAATTAAATATTTTTTTAAGTAAAATGACTATATATAATGAAAATAATTGAATTAAGTTCACATAAAATATATAATTTAATTTTTTAATACAAATATATAATTTAATTTTATATATTTTAATTAATATAAATGATAAATTTTAAATAAAATTAAATGATATAATATAAATTTAATTTATTTTTATTTAATTTAAAATAAAATTCTATTCTATTACAGTATTTTTATTTAAAAACTGAATTCAACTGAATTGAATTTTAAAAAAATTGAATTAAACTAAATTTATAGTTAAACCAAACTAAATTGACTTCCACTGATTTGTACCCATCCTGAGGATACTAATACCAAAATGTTAGGACTATCATTTATTGATACATTTAAAATAAAAGTAGAAACAATAGAATTATTTAGTCCACGTGGGATCATTAGAAATATTAAATTAACTGGAAATGATTTCCAGTAGAAATGCCCTCTTTTTTGACTTCCTATCTCATATAGTCCCCACTTTACCAATCCTCAAATGAACAGGAAAATTGACAATCTTTTTGTCCTCCCCATCTTCATCCCAAGCATTCTTGAATTTCTGAATCACAACATCCCTCAAAAGATCCACACCCTTTTCCTTAGCTGTTTGATATGCAGACCATGACCTTATGTAAGTAAAATACTCATCTAAGCTCATCACTCTCTCTGTTACAAACCTGAATGGACCTGTATGATCAGTTCCTTCAACTGGTTCGAATGGAAAATCTATGCTCCTATACTTATCGTCCACCCATTTTCGCCCCGACTCCCAGTAAGGATTAGAATCAATGGTGTAAAATGGTTTGAAGACAGAATCTACAGAATCATTAACTTCTGGGGTAGTGTAGCACCAGGCTGCAATGACTCCGTGAGGCTTCTTGAGCACCCACTTCACTTGCCGGTAAAATGCAGGCAAGTCAAACCAATGGATGGCTTGAGCTATTGTCACTAGATCAACACTGGATTGTGTCGAAACACATTGTTCGAATTCGTCCATTGAGATGACTGGAGGTGTGTGCTGATACCGAATATTAGCAAGTTTTGGTGCAAATTCCAGTTGCTTCAGGCTGGTGTCTGTAGCTATAACATTCTGGTAGATCTCAGCTAGCTGGAACGTGAATGACACTATTAGAACACAACCCATCAATCTGATAGATCTCAATTGATTCGTGTACATATCAATTTTGTATTCAAGCATTTCTTTAAGCCTATTTTTAAGAGCTTTAGATGAATAAGAAAATAAATGATAAAGTTTAATCCATGAGATAGAAAATTCTTACATATAGGCTTAAAGTACTTTTCTCTTTCTTTAATGACAAACGACGTACGATGGAGAGGAGAGAGAGGTCGACTCACAGATTTTGCAGCCTGGCCGCTTCCAGTGCCCACATCCCAAGCAAGGTCTTTAGTGGGCGTCTTGGAGGCTATGAATTGGAATAGTTCTTGTGGGTAGCTTGGCCTGGTCTCTGCGTATTGCTTTGCTTGCTTTATGAACAATTTTGCCATTTCTTCTGTTTCTATGAGATCTCTTGTTTGGACACTGATATATATATATATATATATATATATATATATATATGTCCTTAATAGAGACGTGTCTAATATGGCAGAAGAGTTGTAAACAAATTGCTCTACCAGAAGAAAATGTTAGGTGACGTCAGGCATGACTATTGCGGCCCATTTTTTAAAAACTTTATATAAAATTTAATTAAATGTTTATCATTTTTTATATTTAATAATATCAATTTTGTATATTTTTATTTTTTATAATTATATACTAAATTTAAAAGTGCTAAATATGTCTCTCATGATAATAGTTTAAAATAAAATTATATTTAGCTACTTGAAATTTAATATATCTTGACATGAGTTAATAGAAAAAAAAACTTTGAAATCCTTCCCTCAATAAAAAGAAATTCATTCATGTATCCCAAAAAAATATATATATCAATCTTCCAATTTTCTTTCAGTTGGCTGCAAATCTATATATATATATATATATATATATATATATATATATATATATAATGAAAACAAAAACTAACTAAAATGATAGTATGACAATTCATCTATTATCATTATTTTAATTCATTCATTTGTTTTGAGTATTTAAGTCTTACAATTAATAATATGTTAATATTAATTATGTCATTATCATAAATAATAAAATAATTAATTATTAAATTTTATTTTATTTACTTATTTTAATTATAATTATGTATTTTTATATTTTAATAAAAGTTTGTAACATAAAATTTAATTTTATATTTGTTTATAAAAATAAATCACTTATATTAATAAAATAATATAAAAAACATTAAAAATTTGCCCTTTGCATTTTTTCACTTATTTGCCCTTTGCATTTTTGGGTACTTTTTTTTATGTTGCATTTTTACTTATTTAATAACAAAATATTTGAGATGTACCTGCCAGAGACATTTTTTTCCATTATTATTTACTTTTCCAAAAATATTGGAGATTTTTCCACGTGTAGTTAAGGGTGATCAGTTTCGATTCCGATTTGAAATTTTGAAAAATTTCAGAATCGGACCAAATGATTGATCCTTCAAAATTAAAAGATTGGGACTGGACCGTGCAACATAAAAAATTGAGACTGTACTGAATTGAAAATCAATTTTATCTCATTCAGATTCTTTGATGCTATTTGGTTGTTTTTTTTTATTCGGTTTTGATTTCAGTTCGGTTTTAAATTTATTATTTTAAAAAAATTATAATTATAATTATAATTATTTTAATCTATTTTATTCATATAAACTATCCTTTTAAATATTATGAAATATATTATAACATAAAATTATTTATTTTGAATGCATAAAATTAATAAAAATATAACTTTATAATTATAAAAGAATTATATTAAGCAATATTCAAGTGTATAAATATATAATATATTTATAATATATAACATATATATGTATTAAATTAATATATAATCCAAAATTTATATTTATATATATATAATTGATTCAGTTCGATTTCAGTCCAATTTTGGTCCGGTCTTCAGTACAGTTTTTAAACAAAGATTAGATCTATGATTAATTTTAAATTAATATTAGTTTAGTTTTGGTTTAGTCCCGATTCTTTTTTTTATATTTTTAACTCAGTATCTATTTGAATCTAATTTTCAGTTCGGATAGAAAATCTTCGAGGACCATTCTTAGCCATACGTGCAGTTCTCTGATCCTTTTGAACTTGGGCAGAAATAACTTGGGAAGGTGCCGAGGGTTGTTTTTTTTCACGAGGATGTCAATTTTGACTCGGAATCTAAAAAATTATTTAAATTTGATATTTATAGAGCAGAAACTATACATTAAAAGAAACAAAGGCATGACCCTTTTTAGGATCTGTATTTCATACTTAAATCCTTGCAATTTGGTTCTAATTGCAATGAAGTGGTATCATATAATTGGTTTAAATTTTTATAGGTTAATTTGACATAGGCCTATCTCGGTTTTATATATTTCTTTCAATCTAAATTCATATAAAAAAATCAAGTCTGTAATTTATTATACATAAATAGACTATTAGTTAGAAAATAATTTTTGTATATTCTTAATTAAATTATAATTGTATATTGCACATTTATAATTAGCCTCTATTAGAGGTGAGCAAAAACTGGACTGAATAAAAAAGTTGATTGAACAAACACTACTGATTTGATTCGACTTTTTAGTAAAAATTGGTTTGATTCAATTTTAATTTTTAAAAAATTCAGTTTAAATAATGATTTTAATAATCAGACTAAATCGGTAAAATAAAAAATGGGTCCATTATCCGATTCAAAGCCACCTCAAAAACCGGTTGAATCGGGAATAATTCAAACTGAACAAAATCGATTTAAAAAAAAACGTCGTCATTTTTGTTCTTAGAATACGTAACACTTGCTATTTTTCTTCTTCTGTTTGACAATAAAACCCCATTTCTCAATGTTTTTGCCCTTTCTCGGCAAAAACTCAAATCACATAATTTGTTTAGCCAACAATCAAACAAAAAACACTTTCTCTATTCAACAAAACCCAAATCAAAACACTTTCTTGCTTCTTCATCAGATTTTTGTTTCTTCATCTGGTTTATCTCTTTGTTGCTTCTTCATCTGTTTCAGTCGAATTGTTCCTTTCTTAGAGGCTTGTTGCTTCATGCTATAAGTGGCAAATGGATGGATACGGATGAATATGAGTAGGATGAAAATGGGTCGGGTGATATATCACTCGTTTACTCATTTATGACTCATTTAATATTTATATAGATACTTATACTATTTAATTCCATTTACTTTATACTCACCCATTTATCCATTTAATCTTATATTATCTCATTTTATTTATAAATTTTATTTACCCATTTAATTTTTAATATATATTACATCATTTTTGTTTATAAATTTTATTTAATGTATATTTTAAATATATATTTTATTTAATCTTGTCCATAATATATATATATAAGAATTTAATAAAATACATAAGACAAATGAGACGACTACAAAACTACTTCAACCGAAAACTATTCTTAACAACATTACTATTTTTTTAAAAAAAAAAGTCACATGAAAAAGTAATTATGAGTTTTGCTTCTTTTGACCATTCCTCGATTCTCAATAACAAAAATGAAGCTAAAAACAAAAATCAATTTGGTACATTATACTATGCTACGTTATGAGAAAAATATATATAAGCATGCACATACACGTAAAGTTTGAGATTTATGTTCCAATAGTTCTTTTCTTTTTATTATTTTTTAATATATATCTTAGAAAGTAATATAAAGAGAGAAAAAAATAATAATTAATATCATAATTTATTTTAATTTCAATTTGATTATTAAAAACATATATACCTCAAAACATTATATTTTTTATGATACAAAATATAATTAATATATTTTATTTAGTAAATGTTATAAATATAATTAATATAATTTTAAATATTTAAATAATAATTTCATTAATATATATATGATTATTTATCATTCTGAATATTTTTTACATAGATAATGATATAATATTTATTTTTAATGATGTATATATTTTAAATGATATTAAGTGAATACTTTTACCCAATTCATATTCACCCGTATATTAAAAGAGTTAAGTGGATAATAACCTATTTAATATCTATTTACCATCCATACCCAAATTTAAAAGGGTAAATATAGGTGGGTAAATGGGTAAGGATAAAAAATTTGCCACCCCTAACTTCATGCTTTTGCTCCTGGGTTGTTGTTTTTGTATAAATTGGTGATAGTTTCTGCTATTACTCTTGAGTTGGCTCTTGGGTCGCTGTTTTTGTATAAATTGTTGATAGTTTTTGCTATGGTATTTATTGTAATGATCTGTTCTAAAACGTTTTTAAGGATAATAATATCCTTTTTCTGAATATCATTATGTATAAGTATTTTCTTGCTTTTCTTGGTGGATATTTTCTTGGCACACCACCAACGTTGTGGAACCATTTGCCTGTGACCCAAAAAATGAAGCGACAAGTAACTTGCGTTTTGCCAAGTGAAATTTTCCATACAGGATAGAGTTAGGGAACCTCATTGGCAGGTTGACATTAGTGGAGCAGGTTGGTTTGCTAATTAACAATGTGGGTGCTGTTCCTTGGCTTGGGATTAAAGCGTATGAGCGGTGGTTTGAAACTCTTCGTGGGGTTTTCACTGTGGGTGCCGGGACTGAATTTGGTTGGTCTTCTCTGCTAGCTTCCCTCAATTTATCACTACCATTGCTTCTTTCAATGCTACGGCTTGGGAGGTTATTGGACGGGTGAGATTAATTTTCCATAATCCACATTTATTTATTTGTATTTATGAACTAGACTAGTTGAATCCGGAACTGGTAATAAATTCGGTTTGACCACTGGTTTGATTTTAGAAATATTGGTTTAGATTCAGGTTTTATATAAAAATAAAAAATTTCAATTATTAATAAATCAAATCAATTTGAATGAAATCAATTTAAAATATAGTAATTTAATTAAATCAAATTAAACATAATTGGAATTTTATAGGTTTCAATTTGTTTAATTTATAGACATATAAAATTTAATTATTCGATTTTTCAAAAACTTATATTCAATTTGATTTTAAAAATATAAAATTTAAATTTATTTAATTTTAATAAAAGATCAAACTAAATAAACTGAAGTGTTTATGTTATTGTATTTCCTTCTTATGTACACTACTAGTGTAGAACTAAATTTCTTAATCTCTTAATCTCTCTACTTTTTTTGATATATATTTTTTTATTGTTAATGACTCAACTTACACTCGGATTGACAGTTTTTAACGTACATATTTTACCTTAATTGATGATTTCATAACCTACATATTGAATAGTTTAGGCGGATTGATGATCTCCTATTGCCTATATATATTGGTCGCAGATGAATGGGTCTAATCAAAATGAGAACGATGATAAATGATTTATTTATGACCCATTTAGTAATTAAACGGTATTTACACTCATTTAATCTATATAAATTCTAATTTACCCATTTGCCCATTAATCTTTAATATATATTACATCATTTTATTTATAGATTTTATTTCTCCATTTAATTTTTAATATATATGCTATATCATTTTATTTATAAAATTTATTTAATGGACATTTTAAATATATTTTTATTTAATCTTATTCATAATATATAAATAAAATATATATTTAAAGTAAAAAATATTTTAACTAAAGATGCCTTTATTATAATGAAAAAATTTATTCTAAAATTCATTTACAAATTTTATCAAATTGGATAGAATTTGACTTAATTATAATTAATTTCAAGAATTTAATAAAATAAAAATTTTAAATAAATTTTTATTTGTAGCAAATATATAAATATAAATTTATAAATAAATTTTATAAAAATTAAAAAATTTATTTATATCAAATATAGATTCGCGTAACATAATAAATACATCAATATTGTATTCAATATTAGTAGCTAATTTTGGATGACACAAATTGCGAAGCCTCATCAATGATTGAAATGCTAAAGAAATCTATTAACAATATATATATATATATATATATATATATATATATATATATATATATATATATCCAGGGCTCATGTCTTAAGAGAAAAGGTTAGAAAATTCCTCTCAAGTATTGTAGAATTTATTCCTCACATATAAAAAAACAAAAAAACAAATTGAATTAACTGAATTAGTTAGACTTTATTAAAGTATATATTTAATATTTTTTACTTTTTAAATATATATTTTGTTTATGTATTTTAATTAAATATAAATATTTTATATAACTTGCATAAATATGATATAATATTTGTATTTAGTAATGTATATATTTGTTTTCACTTTATAAAACCATGTAAAAACTGCTAAAATTATAGTGAGAAAAAAAGTATAGATAAATGAGTACCTTTACTCAATCCGTATCCATTTATATATTAATAGAGTTAAGTGAGTAAGTAACCCATTTAATACTCATCTAAAATATAACTCACCCATCTACCCCATATCAATTGTTAAAAGGTAAGTATGAATGAATAAATGAATATGGGTAAATAGGTATGAGTGAATTTTGCCACCTTACCTATATATTCATTTTACCTTACTCTAACTTGTAAGATAAAAATTGTGTTGACAATACCTAGAACCTTGAAGTGTCTTAAATTTAATAACTATTAAGATAACTAGTCGGCACTCTACGCTTTCACATAGTTTTATTCATAATTATTTATTTCAAACTTTTTAAATTTTTGTAACTTTATTAATTTGTTCTTGATTCACTTCATTGGGACTTGATTCTAACCTAATGAGTAGTGTAGATTCTATTGGTATTGGTGTTATGCGAGAGAAAATATATTAATTTTATTATAGAAAATATATTTCTTTTTTCTTTTACTTGAACCTGAATTATTTTATAGTGATATATCACTTCATGTTTTAATATTATTTAATATAATAAAATTGAAGGGTGAGCGATTATTTTAGCTTATTATTAAGGACTATTAAGTGATTTCTTTTTTTTTTTTTTGTAAATATAATCGGCATAGTTTATCTCTCTCTCTCTCTCTCTCTCTCTCTC
>CATIWR010371747.1:0-24374 GCA_949677035.1 Omphalea diandra
GACAGCTGTCATGTGCCCATGGCTTATGTTTAGCGTGTCGGTTTTCTATTTTCCTTTTATGCTTTCTTTGCTGAATTTCAACTTATGGGTAATGGGCATTTCCAAGTTGATTTTCAATTTATGGGTACCAGGTAATGGATAATTGGGTTAATCTTTTTTTTTTTTTTTGTTGAATTTCTTTGTTTACGAAAAACTTTTGATTTTGAATCTCAATTGTTCATAGTCATCCATAATAGGATTTTTTATTTTATAATTAAAGTAATATTTCCTAATTATCTTTTCAAAAAGTAATAAAAAAAATTAAAAATTATAAGACAATCCTATATTTTTTTATATTTACACATTTTCATTTCCCATATTTTTATAACATGGTATTTCCTCAAATTTAGTTCCGATGTTTCCATTTCCTTGCTACACATTAAAATAATATAAAAAAATTATTAAATACTATTATAATAATATTTATGATTTCAATGCTATTACTGATTGTGTCATATATTAATAACTATTAACCTTCATTCCCTTGACTTTGTACCAAATACACCCTTTCAAAATTGCCTATGACGAATTGTAGGTTAGACCTCGCATATTAATCTCAATTTCGTGTATAAATCAACAAAATACAATACAAAATCTTGAGTGGAAAAAATTTGATCATGATCATTGATAGGGGAAAAGATAAAAAAAAATAAAAAAATAATAATATACACCACAATTTCTGATCATATCCTTTGGAATATAATCCACATCCCTACCTCCGAAACCAATTTCTTCCAACATCTTATCAAGCAAAATATACAATAAAAATATCAATAATTGGAATCCCAAAAGTAGCCTAAAAGGTGTTTAATCATCTCAAGAGAAAGATCCAAACTTAGAATGTATGGACACAAACAAATCGCTTCCATAGAATTTAAGTGGTGTTTCATAAAATTGAAAATTATATTTTGAAAATTCCATAATTGAACAATTCTACCACTGAAGAACTAAGAGTTTTAATACTTCAAATTTAAGAGCTAAATTATCACTAAACGTTTTAAATACTAAATCTATAGTTGTCAAAAAACACGCTTGAAGCACTAAGAACACAAGGCGCATTGGCTTGCTCCGCCTTTGAAAGCTAAAAGACGGGCAATAGCACTCATGTGCATGCCTTTGGCTTAAGGCGGTGTGCCTTTGTGACTTCCACTGTCGTAGACTTTTCAGCCATAAAAATAAAAATAAAAATAAAAAACCAACACCGTTAGAGTCGCAACTCCCTAATCTTTTAGAATCTAGCGCCAATCCCCTAAAGTTCAATAGAATCACTAGAAAGTTATTGGAATCTGCCCAAATCACCAAGCCTAAGGTCACTAGACTTTGATATGTCCATTTTAGTGATCATATGCCTGAAATTTGTCTCCATCCACCCCAATTTGTTTCCTCTATTTCTCTCTCTTTCTTCCCTTTTGCATAAACTAGATAATTAATTTGATATAATTCCACTTATTTATTAGATCTTTTGAAAATTTCATTAAATTTTTAATTTTTTTTATTCTCATATTACATGGATGCATGCTTGCACTTAGATCCCAAGACGCCTTGGCGTCTTAGTGCTAGTGATAGCGTCGATGGTTGTGGTTTCAATAATGCTAATGATGGTTGCATGGTAGTACCAAGATGATTATAGTTAGGGGTGAGCATAATTCGATGAAAACTGAAACCACTAATCAAACCAAATCGTTTTGGTTTATTTAGTTCGACTTAAATATAGTTTCAGTTTGATTTGATTTCTTTTAAAAAATTTTGATTAACTCAATTCAATTTTTGGATTAAAATGTCAGTCAAACCCAATCAACTGAATTTATTTAAATTAAAAATATTAAATTAAACCAAGATAATTAAACTCTATTTAAAATTCATTATTTACATTAAAAATACATAAAAATCTATTAAAACATTATTTACATTAAAAAAATTATAAATATATTATAAGAATTATTATTTATATTGAAAATATTTTTAAAATTACTTTTTTGAAAAATTCAATTTAAGACGAACCAAATCATAATTAAATTGAAACAGACCGGTTCAATTCGATTTATAAATTTATTCAGTTCAATTCGGATTATATTTTTTCAAATTTTTGATTTTCAATTTTTATTAATCTAATTTGAATCAAATGATTACTCTGAGTTACGATGTGGAGGCAGATGGGGTTGTGATGACTATGATGATTGCAATGTGGTGATGCTAGCGGAAGTGGTGGTGGACCTAGTGGCAAATAGTCAATGGAAAATGCATTCATCAATGAGAGCATAATAGTAGAGTTTTTCTATTACCTATGACATTAAGTAGAAATTTTCAATCATTAAATTAGGTGATTTAGCATTAACTGCTTCATAAAAAAATAAATTAAGAGCTAAAAAAATGCTACAAATGGGTTATTGGACATCCTTTAACTAGGTTAATGCAAAAAATATCATAAGGATACAACTACTAGAAGACCTAATAGTAATTGAAATTCAAATTTTTACATGTCAATTCGATTCTAGCCCGAATAAAAGATTATAGTCTATAAATTTTTTTAATTCAAACAATATAATATTTCATCATTTATTAATAACCAAAATATTATTTTATTTGTTATTTATCAAATACTTAATATCCAATTATTTTCAGTAATTTATTAACCAATATATACAACAACACATTTATAAATATAGATAAATTATATTATTCAAGAAAAAAGTGTATACATTATGTTTATCAAATTATTTTAATTCGTCGAATTCATGCGGAAATTTCATCTATTTAACAAGACTTTCTATAAGATAAAGGCATATTTTTTACAATTATATCTAATTCTTTTAATTTTGTCTGAGTTCTTGACAACTGTAGTCAATTTGAGATTTTTGAGCCAATTTGAAATTTTAGTCAAAATTAAATGACATGATTTATAACAAATCGTTCATGTAAAATTGAATTTTAATAAGAATGTATTTAGTAGGCCTCATTAATTTTAAAATTCAATTATTGTCTATGGATTATGTCATATAATTTTAACTAAAATCTCAAATTCATCATAATTGCTAAAAACTTCGTAAAATTGGCTAAATTAAAAAAATTGAATATAATCATCAAAACACATAAAAGTTTGAATTTTTTTTTTTATCAATAAGCCTAAGAGAAATAAGAATGAAGTGAGTCATAAATTTCATGAAAAGATGATTAACTATATTATTAAAAAAAAAAAAAAAAAAGCTAAGCATTTTTATTATAAGTTGTTTAAATTTGTAAGATTCAAGCAAATATTTCACTAATTTTAACAAAAAAATATTTCTTTGAGGAATAAGATTTTGATTTAGTTAAAAATTTCATAATATTCAAAACACTAACTCAAATAAATACACTTAATTATGAAATTAAAAATAAATTATTTTTAAAATAGCAAAATAATATAAAGAATCAAAATTTAACTAATATAATCAAATCCAAAATTATTGATTATTCTAATATTTATACATTTGAGTTGTTTAAATTAGTTGTTAACAATGTTTGGACATTAAGTATTTAATTACTAAAGAAAATAAAAGAAATTATATTTTGTATCTTAGTAAATTATAAGACTTAATTACTCTGAATCTTCTGATGTTTGTCATATTTAACTAAGTCATCTCACACAGTTGTTTCGTTAAATTCATATGAATGTCAAAATAACTTTTTAGTATAAAACATTAGAGATGACTTAGTATAATATTAAAAAGTAAAAGATGGTTTAGTTAAATATCGTAAACATTAAGGGATTCAGAGTAATTAACTCAATAAAATACAAAACTCACTTTTGACCAAATGATCTTTAACTAACCCAAAAATGGCCTTTTGAATTAGTGTAACGGAACAAATATAAGAAAATACTTAATATATATTGAAAAGTGATGGACGACTTAGTTAAATAGAGCAAACGTCAGGAGGTTCAAAGTGATTAACCCTATAAGAAACATTACATGGTTTGGATTGAGAGAAAATGTAAAATTTTAGATTGAAAAAATTTGACTAGTTTTAATTTTGATTAAGTTTCTTGAAAATAAAATTTTTGTTTTGTTATTTTAGAAATTATATAATGTCTTTTTAACAAAAAAAGAATTTTTTTGCTTGGTGAAAAAAAAAAAAAAAGCCTTAAACAGCTTGAAAAATAAAAGTAATGCTCTAATGAGGATCAAAATAATTTTCAATCTAATTGGATGAGTTAAAAAGGTTGAGAGATCTAATTAGGCCAAAAATCTAGCCAAAGGATAACATTGCAAACAAATCTAAAATGAATACATGCATTTTGTTGATACAAAACAAAAGTTGGGATAGAATTGAACAAGACGCCTAATTCTGAAATTCTTTTGGTAATTTGTTCATTAAAGACTGACATGTTTTGTTTAAAAATTTCAAATGATTTTAGATCTCAAAAGTACTTTAATAACATATAAAATATAATCGCTATTTAAGCAAATGACAAATCGTTCACCTCAATTTTGACATAATCAATATAAGTTTTGCCAATTTTAGATATATTTGGCTACTTCAAGATGTCTCGATACAATGGTTAAAAAAAAAAGGATATAGGCTAAGGTTATGCCATCCTGCTCTCCTATTCTGACCAACAAAACACAACATGCCCTGCAATCATTTTGAATTAGACTTGGTAGACACGCCATTAAGAGCTCCTCAAGAAGCCACACCTTGTCCCACATACCCCCGCATCAAATTAAAGAAAAAATAGTCTTTAAAATTGCACACACTCCTCTTCATCCAAAGAAAAGAAAACTTCAGCATTTCATCAGTAAAAATATTTGAAGATTCCTAACATTTCCAATTCTCCTTAGGAAGACTACAAAGGTAACTCCAAATTTAAAATTACAATCTCTTGGGAATTATTTCAAATTCAGTTGACACAAGGTGATTGGTGAATAAACTATTTATAGCATTTAATCCATGAATATTAATGTGTATTTTTGGACTTGATAGGCTTCATCAAGCTTTGGACTTCTTGGATTTGAGCTCACATCAAGCACATTGAACCTAGAACAATGACCTTTGTAAGTTAATGGGCTCATGTCTTGTCAACATGGCATGAGTCATTTTTACTTGTCCCATTGACGGGTAAAATACACCAATAATAGCTAAACTTTTATTATAATTCTATTATGGTCACAACTTTTAAAATTAATGTGTATTTTTGGACTTCATAGGCTTCATCAAGCGTGGGACTTCTTGGATTTGAGGTCACATCAAGCATATTGACCCTGGAACAACGGGCTTTGTAAGTTGATGGACTCATGTCTTGTCAAGCCATTTTTACTTGTCCCATTGACGAGTACAATAATGGCTAAACTTTTATTTTAATTCTATTATAGTCACAACTTTTAAAATTTATATAATTTGATCATTTAACCATCATGAGCATTCTATTAAAGTCTAATAATTTAATTTTCAATCAAACACTAAATTAATGACCTAATAACTGGATTGGCCACCCATATCATTTACAAGCTTGCCAATTATTTTCACATAACTTTTTCTATCTTGATATTGAGTTGATGTACAATTCACTTTGACTTATATGATTCTAATCATGAGAGAGAGTGATGTGACACTGATTTGTAGATCTATAAATGACATAAATTGGTAATATGATTCTCGAGTCATCATTTTAGTACTTAATTATCCAAAAATTAGATTAATAACCTTCAATAGAATATTTATGATAGTTAAATGATCAAATTGTATAAATTTCAAAAATTATGACCAAAATAGAATTATAACCAAAGTTTGGCAGCTATTGATATCATTTACCCCCATTAACTAATATACCACATTTTTCTTTCATCCTTTCTCCATGTGGGACTTCTGATAATTTATGTGAATAGTCGCTAAACATTGCCCCAAATTACTGTGGTACAATTGCAACCTCTTTTATAGCTTCATATGGATAAATACTTCCCAAGAATTTTCTTTGGCCTATTAGGTCACTTTGTAATACACATAAATGCAAGAGAGAAAGTTTCAGCATTTTGGAATATTTTGAAGTAGAAATTCACGAAAACAAAGTATGAAAGGTTTCAATCCCGTTTGTGCAATTTTAGAAAAACAGGAAATACATTCTTTGCATATATATATATATATATATATATATGAACTAAAGCAAATCTGTCTAATGCATCTTAACTCTGTTCTCTCAGCAAAGGAACTCTATCTTTCAATATAAAGTGGATTGTGACTCCAATGACTGGCAGTGTTGCCTTGAATCTCAGTGTTGGTTTCCTATTTCAAATTCAATAAAGCAAGCGACAATTGAGCCGACACTCTAGAGTGGCTCAAACAATGCTGCAGCTATATTGGCAATGTTCATGTTCCTCTCAACAAGGGCTATGAGTTGGGTTTCCTCTCCTTTAATTGAATGTTTGTGTTGAGAAATTTGCAAACTTGAACTGGATTTCAAAGAGGGGTTTGTGGGTAACGTGTTGAACTGAATATCCATTTTTTTGTGAAAATTGGTATATTTTGGTAGATTAAGGGTGGTGAATCATGTGCTGATACAGCTCTAAATAAGAATGGACATCGATCAATTCGACTCAGTAACAGGATTGGAAACCAAATCAAGTCCGAATAATTCGGTTTGAATTCTTTAATTCACCATTCAATGTTATCTTCAGTATTGGGGAAATAAAAGGAAAAAACTGAATTTAAATGAAACACAAAACAGAATTCTGTACAGAAACTAGAATTCCAGTTTATTTTGCATTGTTCAATCAAATAACCAAAAAGAGCAAGTACCAATACAATCAATCAACACTAAAGGGGGAAAATAGGGGACAAATTTCACAAATTGAGAAAGCAAAAGAAATCAAAAAATGGGTACCTGAAGAAATATTGGGATCTATGGCATTAATATCAAGAAAGAGAAGTTTCAAAAACCAAACCCAAAGATGAAGGGAAAAGAGATGAGTAGAAATAAGAAAAGGATGTAGATAAATTAGAAACTATCTTCTTCCTTCCTCTATTTGAGAAAGATCAAACAGATGGAAGACAATGCAGAATTTCATGCCTCATGCCAATTTTTAGACCATTGAGGTTCTTTTGTCCTCCTTTCTTTTTGTTATGTTTGTTTGTTTGCTGGTGTTGCGAAGCGAAGCTTCAACACCAGTGACGTCAAAAGAAGCTTCATGGAGTCAGCCATGACGTAATTAAATCGGTTAGTTATAATTTTATACACTTCTGTAAGAGCTATTTTGTCTTTTGAAGGTCATGGATGGTGAGACCTGGAGAGATGTAGAGAGAGAGAGAGAGAGATGCTGAACCAGGGGTGAAGCTGTCTTGATATCCCATTAACTTATAAACCTTATTTTTCCTACATCCTTTGCGCATGTGGGACTTCTTCTCTTTCATCTTTCTTTTCTTTTTCTTCTTCCTATCATCCCTTTCATTTTCCAACATGTAATACTTACAAATTTATGGTTCGGTTTCTCAATCAAATAAAATTCTAGCAATAATGCTTTTTGGATTTTAATAAGTAATTCAACCCTAGGTCTGATGTCAACCGGTGTTTGAGAGAGCAACTTCAATTCTACCTTGAATTAGTCAAAATATTTGTAACTATAATACCTAATATTGAAAGAGGAATCCTTCTAGTAGCATTGGCCATTTATCTTATTTCTCGGAGGCCTTCCCTATTATGTCCAAGGAAGTTGAGGTTTGAAACCTGAAAACTCTTTTATTCTATTGTAAATCCGCATAACGATAGCCCCAAAATCCTCTTTTTCTTGTTTAATTATTCTACTTGCAAGCCCTTACTGTTCAACGAAATGTCTACTTGTTCTAGCTCAAATAAACAGCCTTGCAAGCCATCCCTTTTCCTTTATAGTTAATCAAGTGCTTATCTTTTTAAGTAACTACCACATGTTATGCAATTGGAATTACAAACAGTCATTGTGGAAAACGTCTAAAGGGGTTCAAAGAAAACGATGTCATTTCCAAGTTTAGAGAGCATAATGGAGCCAGTTTAATCTACCACTGACTTATTTATTATTTGTTAGTCTTGTTATCTGGCATCAAAGAAAGATGATAAGAACACAAATGCTTCAGATAGCAGACCGCTAACATGAGAGTTTAGTAGAACGTATCTAATTAGATTTAAAAACCCATTAAAAATACAAATGCTCCTAATGAAAGTAGAATATTCAGCATACTTAAAAATAAAGATATTTAATTGAACTTGAAATTAATTTCAAAAAATATTCAATCTAAAATCAAATTTCAGTCAATTCATTAATTCGTAATTGTGAGGAGTTGATTTCTTTCAACTACATCTCAGCACCATAATGTAAAAGTACATATTCATGTAACTGCAGATAAAATAATTACCTTACAGGAACATACCTTTTGAGGCCTATCAAAGACTAACGAGCCTTTGTATTCAACCCATCCATCTCCATCTTTTGCTTGATGATGTTGGCAGCAATCCTGAAGCCAACACTAGTCTTATAAATTAAGAAAATTAAATGTATTAGAGAGTCTAGCTAGCTGAATTAGAACTAACCTGACACCATCTGGCCTTGGCCTTACACCTACTGGTGCATACCCATATATGTGAATTGCCACACTTCGTGCAATATATACGCCTAGACTCCTCGGAGCAATAATCTTGACTGCCCTGCTTACAATAGGAATATGGTTTCAAATATTTTAATTGATGTCATTCAACATCAGAGAGATTAACTAACATGAACATTGACAGGCACAAAGATGATCCTGAATTAATCAGTCATCATGGCACGTGACAAAGAGGTCAGTTATAAAAAATAAATAAATAAATTCCTGCTACATAGGCCAATCTTAACCTTCTTTTCCATTCTGCATTTTGTCCAATTAAGTCACCTTAGCCCTTAAAGCCCTTAACCTTGTTTAAGTATTTGATTTTATGATTTTGGTTTATTTCCCCAACAAAAAACCAAAACCTTGAACATCAGACTGTTTTGAACAACCAAACCAAGTGAGACATCAAAGGAAAACATTAATAAGGGAAGAACACACTTCACCAATTGGTTCCATGCATGGGGTTGTGGAAGCAACTTCTAAGGTGGTAATTATTACAGTGGAAAATTAAAAAAGAAAAAAAAAATGTCCTTCAGTTCTGAAGGGGTTGAAGCGGAAGAATTTAGACCTTTTATGCACAAGCTCCTTCAAATAAGTTCCTTCCACGCTTTTAGCTTGAAAAACACCATATAGGGCTTGTCAAGGAAATGCTTAGAAGTACTACCTTTTCTTTTGCTGACAATGTGACACACAGAATGGCATCTAATACTCTCTTATATAATAGGTGGTTTTAAGGCACCAACTAAAAATTTCGATGAAGGCAACAAAATCAGTGGTGAAGAAAGTACCATCAATGCCATATAACTAGAAATATCTTACAGAGAATTTTCTGCTCATTATCCAAGCAAAAATGAGTTATCTTTATCAGTTAAACCCCTTCTCTTAGTTGATACAAGATACTTGCATTACTAGAGTCTCTCAAAGTCAATGAGACTTGAGGATTGCAGGCCATCAATGGTGTCGTGCCCTCATGACGCATGAATTTGCATTTGAAACCGTCTTGCAGTCTTGGCTCCTTACATGAGGTATTTAACCTTTGACTCTTAGTAGTAGGCACAAATTTTCTTTTTGACAATGCCCTTGGAGGAAGCAGAATGGCTAGCAGGTCAAAAACTATTCATATCACTATTAACAGCCCATAATAGAAAATGCTAGCTGCATTAGTAATGCTACTATTCTTGCCTGGTTTCGGGTCACAATTCCATTGCATCTATGAACCTTGCGCCAACTGCCAACATCCACTGCCAAATGTCACAAGTTTCCAACTAAATCAACAGAAACTACAGTCCATGGCTTGCTTGGGTTTCCATAAGGTTTTCTGAAAACAAATTAGAGAATTTTTGTTTTTATTCAAGTCAATCAGTTGTAAATGTACCATCAGTATGATTTGGTTCAAATTTAACCATTTGCTTTTCTAAAAAGTAATTTTAAATTACATTTTTTTTTGTGAAATAAAGATAACTACTACCAGAACACTTGGTAAACATTGAATTTCTCATTATTTTAGCAAGGTTGCAATAAGGAAGAACACAATTTCCATTTCATTAAAGGCAAATTTTTGCTTTTGGAAAATTGTTCGCATTATCTAACCAAATGTTAGTTGCTTTCACAATTTTACCCCTTTCTTTTAAAAGTTGCAAAAAGAAAAAAAAAAAAAAAAAGGTAGATTAGCTACCTAACCAAGTGCTGCCTTAACAATTCTTAGATGAATTACAGTGTCTCAAGTCTTAAAAGTCATTCTATCGTTCTTATCGGCCCTTAGTTACAATCTAGGAGTGCTTTAATAATTTGACCATTAAAATTTGGTACCTGGGGTCCAACTTGCGAGATTATGAAAAGGCTAAATTAGCTAAAACATCCTAACTTTAGCATACTTTTCAGATCTATCCCCTACTTCATTTTTCAGCCAAAGAAAAAAAGTTTAAAATTCGAATTGTTTGCAAATCCAGCCTGTGATTGATTTCTAGCGTTCGGATGCCTGATTGAGACAGTGTGGCACAATTTTTTATAAAAAAAAATCTCCAAAGTGGAAATCATATGCCACGTCATACAAAAGCCACCCTAATCCCTATTTCTCTCATCCACAAAAACCCAAAAAGCTTCCCGTGTCCCTCCCTCGCACTCACCTGAACTCACCTCACCGTTTCTATACCTCCACTAAACTCGTGGTGGTCCCCAATCATCTACCCTAACCTTCACAAAAAAAAAAAAAAAAAAAAGGCAGCCACCAACTCCTTCAGAATTAACAATCAATGGCCCTGTCCTCAACTTCATCAACAATTGCACACATAATCCACCATTCTTCCACCACCTAACTAACCCTTAAAAACGCAAAATTTGACCACAAAAAAAAAGGGAAAAAAACAATAAAAATGCACCTCACACCCACAATCATACCACTTGCAGAAAATTTTCCATTTCTTGAAAAAACCAAGAAACCCCATTTGCATGTCCTCAACTTCATCAACAATTGCATCTGCACACATAATCAACCATTCTTCCACCACCTAACTAACCCTTAAAAACGCAAAATTTGACCACAAAAAAAAAAAGGAAAAAAACAATAAAAATGCACCTCACACCCACAATCATACCACTTGCAGAAAATTTTCCATTTCTTGAAAAAACCAAGAAACCCCATTTGCATAAACACATTGTCCTCCATACAAAGTACAAACCTATTCTTGAGCATAAAATCTGAATCGCAAGGCCCCACCATTTGGGCAATGATCAAGCCAGAAAGACAGTGGTGATGCGTGTCAATAAAAAGCCATAATCAATGGCAGGTCAATTGCTAAATTAGTTCACTATAATAATTGTAATTGATTCTGTAATATAGGCTGTATATACTCTCATAAATAGGGAAGAGATTTACCTTACATATATAGTGTCCTAGGATTGCTCCATGTAACTAGCATGTATAGCTTTAGTTTCCTTGTATAGTTGGCAGTCTTGCCAATATATATTGAAAGCTCTTCCCAAAAGAGAGGACAATTTAAACTATTCTATTACGGTATCAGAGCCAACACCTAAGAATTCTTAGCCTTCTTAGTCATAGCCTTAGTGATCATGGAAAAGAAAACCATGTTTGTGTCAAATTCACTAGCAAAAGTTATGCTGCCTAGGAGTTTCAATTGGAAACATTTCTCAAGTGTAAGGAGTTGTGGGGCCATAAAGATTGCAACACCAATGAATGAAACTAAAGTTGTATATGCTAATGACATGGAGAGATCCTAGGGAGATATATGTGGTAAGCTAAATCTCCTCCCTATTTATGAGAGTATATACAAGCTATTATACAGAATCAATTACAGTTATTATATACAACTAATTTAGCAGTTGACCTGCCATTAATTATGGCTTTCTATTGACAATGGGTTGAAATTGAAAAGGAGAGGCAACAGAGGAGACAACATCAGGGACAGGGAAATCAATTACTGGGTTTTGGTTTTTGACAATGAAATAAGAGGAAGTGAGGTTCTTATGGTTGGCATGAGGGAAATGGGAGATGTAGAGATAGAAAGAAGAAGAAAGGCAACTCTTTTCTCTCTCTTATAGAGAGGTAAACAAAACACGACAAAGAAAATGCTTATGTATCCACAAAAAGAAAGGCAATGAATTTGCCTTTTGGCTCTTATACTACATTAGAAACTCAAGCCTAACCTCAATACCCAAGCGTTGAGGTGGGAAGGGCTAACAAGTTATACGAAATCTTGAAAGCTAACAAGCTAGCCACAAGTGTCTCGTGCTGCTTGCCCATCTTCAACACCAAACTAACCCTAAACCCTAGTTTTCACCCAGTCTCAACTCATGTCTGCCAAAATAGACACTGAGATTCTTGAAGACAAGAATTCCTCCACATTGACCATTCATGAGATCTCTTCTCCAATCCATATTACATTGGTTGGTGCTAGTTATCATGTTTGGTAAAATTTTAGAGATGCACATTGTTGGCAGAAAGGACTATATCACATGGAGAAAGGTTGAATTAGCAAAGGATGATCTAAGCTTATGATGAATGGAAAGCTGAAGATGCCCTAGTCAAGTCTTTGCTCATTCATTCCATGACTAATGATCTAACGTCACACTTTGTGCAATGTGGAATAGCTAAGGAGGCATGGAATACGATTAAGAGGAGCTATCTTAATGTCTCTAACTCTTCTCAAGTCCATCAACTGATGAAGTCTTTTCAATTGCATTAAGGCCGTTGGCATCTCACAAAATACCATATTGAAGGCCCAATGATATGAAATGTGCCACTATTCATAAATATATAAAGCATATTATTGAGGATTGAGTCTATATGTTTCTTGCAGGTCTTGATAACAATTTGGATCAAGTTAGTAGTCATGTTTTGGTTATCTCTCCTTTACCAAGCCTAGAAGAAGCCTAGTCACTCATCCATCCCAAAGTGTAGAGATATGTCATCATGGAAACAAAATATCATTCCTAGGCTTCACCTTTAGGCATCCAACAAAGCACCTCTTTGTTATCTCCTCGTACTCTTATGGATTCTACCGCCTCTTGGTCTTGCTTCTATAATTACTACAATACTACCAAATACAATTGAAATTTGTTGGAAGAAGCATGGTCATCCAAAGTGGTATAAACATAGGTAAGCTGGAAAGAAAAACAAGAAATCTGCTCTTCAACACTTCTCTATCTTTTGCTTCTCATGTCTGTCAAGTGTCTTCTCAAGAAGGTAATTCTGGTTTGACACCTTTCTTTCTGTTGCTTCTAAGAATTGAGTTCTTGATTCAAGGGCCACTAATTATGACTACTAAATCTTCCATACTTGACACTCTAACGTCTAACATGTTAACTCTACTTTCCATACATGACACTTTAATGCCTTCATCTATCTAGTCTATTTAGATCAATAACAGAACTTCTATGCCAATTATAGTGGCCAGGAGTCTCACTTTCTCCCACATTCTCTGTCATTTGTCTTATTTGCACGCAGCCTCTCCAACAGTCTTTCTTTCCATTAGTAAGATCACTTAAAATATTAGTTGTTATGTAATCTTTTGTTCTACTCATTGCATTTTTTAGACCAATCTCACAAAGACGATGATTGGCATTCGTAAGGAGAGGTCTTTACTAATTGGAGGGGACCAAATCTAGCCATGGTTTTCAAGTAGAGAGAGAGAGACATCTGACAAAGAGAATATTCTTTTACGGCATGGTCGTTTTGGACATCCATCTTTTTCCTATTTAGAATGTTTTTTTCCCTCAATTGTGTTGCAATGTTTTTGTTTATAGTTTAGGAAGTGAAAATGCAGTTACGCTGAAAAAACATCATGTTCCTTTTAAAATTAGTTTCAATAAAAATTCTATTCCTTTTTCATGTTTTATGCTGATGTATGGGGTCATTTCTCTACTCCTACATTAGGCCATAAACACTTTGTTTTTTATCAATGTTTGTACTACAGTAAGCTAGGTATATTTTATGAAATTAAACAGTGATGTTATACATGTTATTGTTCAACTTTACAAAATGATTGTCGCATAGTTTCATACTCAAGTTTACGTTTTTCATTCCAATAACGAATATGAGTTTGTAAATCATTCTCTTACCAATTTCTTCACACAACATGGCATCCTCCACCAAACGTGTGCCTACATGGCACAACAAAACAGCATATCAAAGCATAAGAACTGTCATCTCCTTAAGGTGGCTCAAGCCTTATTCTTTACCATGCATGTTCTTAAATGATTCTGGGCCAAGGATGTCATGATTATTGCTTTTCTTATCAACCAAATGTTTGCTTGTATCATTGACATTCAAAACCTTTTGAGTATGTTTTCATGATTTCACACTATTCCGCCTACTTTAAATATTTGTCCTAAGGTTTTTTTATTCGTGTTATGTTCATGTACACTCTTCATAGGATATGCTTGATCCACGTGCTCTTTGCTTGCTCTATTCCAAAAAAGGCCATAAATGCTTTTATCCTCCTACAAATATATATTACGCTCATTAATGTTCAATTCTATAAAGGGTACATATTTTTTTAGGGAGGTACCCACGGTTAACCTCTTTCGGGGGAGATTAGTAGTAAGAAAAAGGAATATAGGTTACATATTTTAGATGAGTACGATGTAAATGAATCCAGACCGCTCACATGCTACTCGAAAGGCTCACAAGTCTGATTAAGCTTCAACATTTTACTATTTAACCGTTTATATTTTGACAAATATATGCTAATAACCGAATTAAGTCAAGAGTCGAGCTAATCAAAGATTTTGAGCTCAATCAAGCTTCAGTAAAAATTCTATTCCTTTTTCATGTTTTATACTGATGTATGGGGTCATTCCTCTACCCTTGCATTATTCCATAAATACTATGTCTTCTTTATCAATGTTTGTACTACAGTGAGCTGGGTATATATTATGAAATTAAACAGTGATGTTATACATGTTATTCCTTGACTTTACAAAATAATTGTTGCATAGTTTCATACTCAAGTTTAGGTTTTTCATTCCAATAACGATTATAAGCTTGTAAATCATTCTCTCACCAATTTTTTCACACAACATGGCATCCTCCGCCAAGCGTGTGCCTACATGGCACAAGATAACAGCATATCAAAGCATAAGAACTGTCATCTCCTTAAGGTGGCTCAAGCCTTATGCTTTATCATGCATGTTCTTAAATGATTATGGGCCAAGGATGTCATGATTATTGCCGTTCTTATCAACCAAATGTTTGCTTGTATTATTGACGTTCAAAACCTTTTTAGTACGTTTTTATGATTTCAAACTATTCCGCCTACTTTAAACATTTGTCCTAAGGTTTTTTTATTCGTGTTGTGTTCATGCACACTCTTCATAGGATATGCTTGCTCCACATTTCTTTAATTGCTCTATTACAAAAAAGCCAATAAATGCTTTTATCCTCCTACAAATGAATATTATGCTCATAAATGTTCAATTCTATAAACGGGTATATTTTTTTTTAGGGAGGTACCCACGGGTAACCTCTGTAGGGGTAGTAGTGAGAAAGAGGAATAAAGGTTATATTTTTTAGATGAGTACGATGTAAATGAATCCAGACCACTCACATGTTACTCGAAAGGCTCACAAGTCTAATTAACTTTCAACATTTTACTATTCAACCTTTTATATTTTGACAAATATATGTAAATAACCAAATTGAGTCAAGAGTCAAGCTAATCAGAGATTTTAAGCTCAATCAAGCTTATTCATGTTTGAATTTGAGATTTCAAAAAAAATTGAGTAATTGTGTTGAACTCAAGTACGTTGAGTCTTTCTCTAGGTCGCATAGTGTGATGATGATGTTGAATTTTATAAGGAAGCTCCGTGTAGGCAACACTGGGCACCTATTAAGGATGACAACAAACAATAGAGAACGGATGTGCAGACTGAAGCACTAGAATTCCATGGCAGCCTACAACCAGAAAAGTTTTAAAATTGGTTGGCTATAATTCAAGTCATCCTGGAATTTGAAGGAATCCTTGAAGATAAGAAGGTAACATTAGTCGCAACCATTCTGAGATATAAGGCAGCAATGTGGTGGCATCATATGAAGCTAAGTAGTTGGGCAAAATCAAAGATTGTGATATGAGAAAAGATGAATAAGCACATATGTTCAAACATCCTGCCATGTAATTTCTAGAGATTGATGTGTTGGGAGGTTTTGCAAAATTTTAAGCAGGGAACTTGGTCTGTTGATGTTATACCATTGAATTTTACCAGTTGATTGCACGAAATGAGATTCAAGAAACAGAAGATCAATTGGTAGCAAGAGGTATATAGGAAGTCTACGGATCTAGATTCAGGATACTATCAATTTATTTGATCATGTGCGTATTTGTCGTACACCAAAGAATACTGCAAATTGAAAAACAAACAGCTCAATATGCTTGTAATTTTGGCAATTCTTTCAATTCAAGTAGTAGCTGTGGGGTAGCTCGTGGTGGCAATAGTGGTGTTGGACGCAGTCGTAGCAATGGTGGCATAACCAACATTCGAAGGGAAATACAACTCAACCCAATAAAGCTTGTGGAGGAATTAAGTGTTTTGGGTCTAATCAGGTAGGTCACTGACAATCAAAACGCAAAGTGTTCTTTGTTGATACCGATGACTGTGAAAAGAAGGATGCCAGAGTAGGATTGGATCTAGCATTTCGTGTTGGAGATGAAAATGCAATGTACAGGGAATACCTGACCAGTGATACTGGAACTGCATTGGTTACAAGACACTCCTGCCTGACACCTAAGGTTGTAGAAGATGATTGGCTACAGAATAATATTTTTCAGACCATAAAGTACAATTACTGGTAAGATCTGTCAGTTTGTTATTAATTCTTGTAGTGTTGAAATATTGTTTTTGCAAAGACAGTTGAGAAGCTAGGCATCAAGACAGAAAGCATCCTAAACCATATAAACTGGCTTGGCTTGAAAAAGGAGAGGTAACACGGGGGGATGTGGTTACCATGGATGCGTGTCACTTGTTATTAGAAAGGCCACGACAATATGATCATAGTGAGTCGCATCAGGTTGACTTAAATAGTTTCAAACCTTTGAAATAGTTTATTTCAGCCATTTTATCAATTGGGACATTAGGTTTGGCTCATAAAGAAATTAACACAAAAGATGAGACAAGAGAAGGTAAACTGGCCCTTCACATTCGCAGGGATTACTAACCCCTTGACTAGTAACCGTCACAAACACAAAAATCCTATTTAGTGCTTGGTTTTTTCTTGGACACATATATTTTCCACTATGGCTTTTCGTTTCTTTTAATTTCTTGCCACATCATTTCAATCTGGCTTTTGATCACGAGAAATCAATCAAGGGACAAATTTGCAATGAGATTTAAATTTTAAACATTTTTGTTGCACAACAAAGGCACAAATCTGAAAAACACACTAAAGATCAAGACTTTTTAAGTATTTAAGCCTTACAAATACTAGGCAACTTTATACATGTCCATAAAATCTCTTAGTTATTTCAACTGATTGAGGAAATTATTGAGCACTTGCGCTTTCATAGGGATTGTGTGAACAAACTTCAACCCCAAGCATGATACTAATGGGACATTAGGCTTGGGGTGTAAGGAAATTTAGCACCAAAGATAAGTCAAGAGAAGGTACTTGTCATTCACATTCATAGGAATTTCTAACCCCCTGACTAGTAACTGTCACAGACACAATAATCATATTTCCCACTTGGTTTCTATTCAAAATACTAACCCATATATCCTCACAATTTATACAATTCCTGAATTACAAATGCAAAAGTTTGCTACACAAGAATTTTCAAAATTCAAGTAAAGATTATTTCAAAGCTGTCTATGTCAATATTACTGTTTCCTTCCTTTACTTTTTAGTTACACGAATGTCTCACCAACCATAATTGTAAAACAAAGACTAAACAAAATGACCATAATGCTGAAGAAATTATGAACAAACAATACCTTATAAAATTACCTGATGAGAACTACCATGGGAATTCTGACTTATACTTGCAGACTTGGACTCTTCCTTCCTCAATTGCTCATCATAGTCCCTCTTCTTCATTGAATCAGAAAGAACCTATGATTATATTATGCTGATTAGCAAAAATGACAGGACCCAATACATCCTTGGCTTTGTTCTTTTATGCTTTTCTCTAAATACTTCGCATACCTGAATTAGTCGCTCAATTTTGCAAACATGCAAACACAACATACGAGGGCGGAGAGAGAGAGAGAGAGAGAGAGATTCTTATTGACTGCAGATGCTTACCTCATAAGCACATTGAAGTTTCTTAAATGATTCACTTGCCAAAGGACTTCCCATATTTTTATCAGGATGCACAAGCATGGCCTAGACAAAATAAAATTATCAATGATAGAAATAATTGCACCAACTCCTTGCACACAAGTATTAGAAGGAATTGTAACTAGTCATAGGTTCAAATACTACCTACAGAATCAAGTAATCAGTATCTCTCTCGTATAGGGGAGAGAATCAAAACATATTTTGTGAAGGGACAGATGAACAAAGAGAATTGCCCTCACTGAATCAGAAAATGTGGCATAAGAAGAAAAAGATAAATATTTTTTTTTAATATGAAGCAATAAACAAAAGTTTCATATTACAGGCACAATGTAGAACACTAAGAGATATAAAGTTTGATACCAAATCAGTACTCATTTTCTAAATAAATTAAGAATTACCTTCTTCCGATATTCTTTTCTCAAAACAGTCATGTCAATTCGTTTATGACGAGGAAATCCTAGTGCTTCATAATGGTCTACACTATTTAATATCCTTTTCATCTCATCAGCTGAGCTTGTTTCATCTTTAACTTCCTTTCTGCTAGAAGAGGCATTTAGGTTATTAAAAACAGATGAGGCAGCAGATGGCTTACTCGATGATTTGCATGACTCTGCCTTTTCAGATTCATCAGCAGGAACGGAAAATTCACACTCTGCAGAGAAATTATCTTGCATAACTGGTTCTGATTCCTGCTGCTCGTCAAGGTGCGTACTTTCATTGATATTATCACACCATTGGAGCAACAAATTTAATACATCATTCGAGAAAAATGTAAGGTTTATTGACAGAAAAACACCATGCCATCCAACTCGAACTTTCACACAATAAATAGCATATATAGTCGCCATTAAGACCACCAAACGTGCATGATTTAAGGAGAACAAGTAGCCTGCATTTTGAATATAAATAAATAGGTAAATTAAATACCCTAAACTCCACAAACATATAATAAGAGTGAAACAATCATGTGTGAAAAGGAGAATCAATAAACCATAAAACTTTCGAAGTGTAAACATAGAGACAGTATACGCAACAACAACAAAACAGATGATGCAAACTCTTTTATAAATAGAAAGTCCATGGTGACTAACACAGAAACAATACGATGTGCACACACAGATATAAAAGAATATTAGCAGACAGGTTGCAGATACCACAAGTAGAGGATGCATGCCAGCAATTATGGAAACCATATGATACTTAGGGCCCATTATTACGGGCACCATTTTATTCGCTTCGGTTTATTCAAAACAAGAAACTGTTTTCAATCTTCAGTTTGTGTTTTCAAAGAGAACATGCTTATCCATGTTTTTTTTTTACCTCATTAAGATATAAATGCCATCATATGTCAGAATTACACCAACAACCATCCCTCTCAAAAGTCACCACCAAGAAGCTAACCACATAAGCAGGGGACTCATTAAAGGCAGAGAAGCAGAGTAAAAACAATTAACAGATTCTGGACACTTGAGTCACAACAAATCCACCACCTGTACCCACCTTTAGAAACCATTAACATGAAGAATGCACCTATAACATGAAGAACGCACCTATAACAGGACCTTAGATTCTTTTGTTTAGTTCCACTCCCAATTAGGCGCCGTAAATCTGCAGCCCAAGTTAATTGTAACTGAAACTTTGTAATGTTAAACACTCATTGTAATTTAAGCAACACATGCTCAAGTTATTTGTTTCCATCAAAATAGCCACCAGAACTAGCTTCAGACTATAAACACCCAAACTGGTTTCAGTAGAGTAATTCACCTGATATTTTCAATTTCACCACATATTTCATAAGTGTTTGTAAGGTTTCCTAAACAGCATGAGATACTGATGGCTGAAGATGTTAGATGCCCATAATCCTAATCATAGCTGTTAAAGGCACAAGGCGCACCAATGTGCCAAGAGGTTCTAGAGCCTAGGCACAAGACATAAGGCGCAGGCGCGCACCTAAACAACATGAGCCACAAAAAAACAATTATTTTATAAAATTTCAATATTGTTTAAATTTCCAATGTACTTAAGAAATTAATACTCAACCTTTATTAAAAATAAATTAGCAAAGAAATTAGTCTATGTAAACAGATTAAAAGAATTTAGCAAGTTTCATTGCATAATCGTAGGAAAACAAATTAAGCATTAAGAAAAAAAATTAATGTGTTTCATAACATGTAATTAAACTGAAAAAATAATAAAAGGAAACAGCTTTATATTTTAGTTACTTCTGAGTTTTGAGTTTAAATTAAGTTAAAAGAAATATAGATGCATAGTTTTAAAGCAAAAACTTGCACCAAATAGGATCACTAAATGCCATTTTCTGTTAGAACAAAAGATTCTAATGTAACAACTAGTTGATAGGAATTGCCAAGCCATCATTTTTCTTTTTTTTTTTTTTTTTGACTTTGTTGCTCCGCAAATGCCCTACAAAATCTCTCTCTCTCTCTCTCTATCTACACACACACACACACACACACAAAATCCAAACTAACCCCACCCACTATATCATATACAAGGTGGTAACCATGAAAAAAAAAAAGAAAAAATACAGCAGCAGCAGAAGCAGTTTATGGTAGGAAGAGAAGAAAAAAATGAAAACTCATACAAGACATCAAGGAGGGAGATTTAAGATGCATGCACACTTGAAGTAGAAAGATTGGCTTCTAGGGCCTAGAAGATGGTGTTCCAGAGAGATTCCACCAACTGAGATGGCCATTCTGGCAACTTTCTGGTGTGTTGATGCCAGATTTAGATAGATCAGGACATTCCAAGTCAAGTGATGGTGGTCCTTACAACTAAAAAAGCTCACCGGAGATGAAGTTTTGGGAGGCACGCCTTTTATGCGCCTTGTGCCTGCATTAAGGCATGGGCCTGAATGACATTGTCTGCCTTTAGCCTTCAGAGGTGCTGGACTGCGCTCCTGGCGCACCTACTATGATCCTAATATTTCACACTACAGTTTGTTCTTAGCATTTTTTTTTTTTTTCTGCAAAGGCAAAAGGGATATCCTAGTGCAAAAGTATGTCATATCTCCAAATTGTCAATGGCTGGACACGAGTGACTGACTATGCATACAAACCAATGCAGCCAGATACTAATTTCCATCAGAAATGACAAGTTATATGCATGAGTGCAAATTCACAACAGTACCAGTATCCAATATCCTAGTGCAAAAGCATGTCATATCTCCAAATTGTCACTGGCTGGACACGGGTCACCGACTATGCATACAAACCGATGCAGCCAGATACTAATTTCCATTAGAAATGACAAGTTATATGCATGAGTGCAAATTCACAACAGTACCAGTATCCAATATAATTAAGTTTAAATTTGAACATTAAAAATGCATCAAGTGAAATGGAATAGATAGTACCAAACAAGGGGCATCAAATTGCAGCTCTACTCATTTTACATTTCAATTTTGATTTCAGTGTTAGTCATATATATAGTTGATCATATTCAATAAAGCGATTCAATGGTTTAAGGCTATTGGAAGAAAAAACAAATTAAATCAACAACTTAAACCATGCTGATGGAGCACACAGATAACGAGTCTATTACTTCATCTCGCCTAGAACATCAGATAAATAGAAGATTGAGACTTGAGTATATGAAAAACATAATCAAATAAATTTGTCCAAGTTACAGACCACAGAAGAAAAAAATAGGAACTCTCATTTGAGAAACATATATTTGAATATTAATTATTGAATTTAAGGTGCATGCAAAAAAGCTTATATGAAATGGATATCATCTTTTCTTCTGTAACTTAATAACAGCCAATTTTGTGATTCATAGTCATAACATGTAAAATAGGAAAGATTAGAGAATTGAATATCATGTTTCCAATATCAAAATTGGAAGTATGAGGAAAATGAAACCAAGCATACCTCCAACAACAAACAATGTTCCAGTTATCCAGAAGTTAGCATACATCCATAAAATTAAAATAGCAAAGAGTCCTACAATAAATAGCCCGGGAGTGTAACCCAAATACTGAACAGCAGCTCCTGCAGCTCCCTGAAATATTGGACTGACTGTCAGAATCATTTATGCAAAAGCACATTGTTTAATTGGGTTGATGACCTATAACTTCTTCAAACTAAGTTTCAAATGCAAATCATAAATGCAGAAAGAAATAATGACAGTTAAAAATGCATATGCATAAAAAATAAAAAAATGAAAGGAAATATGTGATGTCAAAGGCTGTAAATTTGTGAAATAAGAAGGTTACAACATGAGATATATTATCATACAATATTAAAATCCAAAATGGATTTCTTTTTTTCCTTCTATTTTTTTATTAGGGCAATGAATTACAGCTAATCTCGGAGTAAGAACTGAAGATATACAAGAGGAAGACTAACACTCCACGACAAAACTTTAAGTACCCTCCAATAATCCTAGATCACACAGGTTATGATTTCATGTAAGTACTTCACTGAAACATAGCAAGGCTGCTGTTATCAGGCAACATTGAGAACAATAATACCTATAATTCCCAACTGACACTCACTGTAACTTTTCAGAAATAACCAAGTTAAACATTCTTTTCCACAATCTATTCACAAAACATTCATTGCAAAAACAATGACAATCCAAAATATGTTTTCAATAGTACTGTAACTCATCCTGCAGAAAGATTTCAGTTGTTTTCCACTCCCCATGTTTAAGGCAGACAAAAATAAGGATTTCAAAATTCTATAGGTAAACAAGCTATTTCAAACTGAAGACGTCAATTTTTTTCCCAAAACACCAAACTCCCAATTAGAATTATTTTCCCAGGAGCCAGTCAGACTTAATTTACTAATCATACCCAGCTAGAAAATAACAGAATGATATAATTATTATGCCATTGGCAGCTACAGCTACTGGTCATTAATAAATATGACAAGCATGAAAATCAAAGAAGAAAGAAAAAAGAGAACTTACCATAGTAAGTAGGGCATAAAGAACACAAGATATTGAAGTGAGACTAAGAAAACTACTCCACATTATAAGAAGCAAAGCTGCTGAGCCAAGTTTGACGACTGAGTGGAAACCCCTTAAAAAGCAGTTTTTCCAAGAAATCAACAAAAAAATCATTAAATGGGCAAATCTTTGAAACCCACTGCACACTATCGGCCAATGGCGCTCTATGAAAACCACAATCTTATCCCTCAAACATAACGCTGCATTCTTTACATGTGAACAAGCATGTTTCTGAGTTTGCAGCCATTTCCACCCCTGCTTCACGAGCCCAATATCCTCCATCCTAACTAAATAAACTACAAACAACTAAATACTCGCAGATATATCCTCCTGCTCTTGATCTTGATACATAAACAACATGCTATAAATATCCTTCAATGTCAACGCTAGGAAATTCCCAGAATCTTAACAGATAAATTTTAGTTTCCATTGTCTCTATTCTAGCAAAGAGGAGACAGAGACAGAGTTGGCATGTGATGAACTTACAGAAAAGATGGGGGAGTTAGATGGATCACGTTCAACGCGAATTGCTTCGCATGGAAGTTTCCAAAAAGTGGTTTATCTCTTTAGAAGCTAATTTAATGTATGTAAAGTAAAAAAAATGAAACTAACAGTAGGGAGTGGCGCATATAAATGAGACCCAAAAACATTAAAGAACGGAGAGATGCTACAGAGAGAAAAAAGAGACTGATTTAGAAGATAATACTATGATTTTTAATCTTTGGTTTTCAAGGATGTGGAGAAACCCTAGCTTTTTTTCAGACGACTAGAGCTCGTCTGCTCACGAAAGGATTTAACATTTGTTTTTTTTTTTTTTTTTTTTTTTTTTTTTTTTTAAGGAAGAAGAAGAGTTGAAAAACTTTTAAATAGTTCCAATGATTTTTTTTTTTTTAAAAAAAACGCAACCGTTTATTTTTATATACTTGAATGATTTTCAAAACATGTTAGTACTGAATACAAAAAAAAATATAAAAAAATAAAAAAAACAAAT
>CATIWR010371757.1:0-10548 GCA_949677035.1 Omphalea diandra
TCGGACTAAATGAGAAAGACCATTTCATGAAATATTAAAAAGTAAAAAATAATTTGATTAAATATGATAGGTCACAAGGGGCTCATAGTAACTAACTTAATTTTTGCCACTAAAAGTTATTTAAACTATCTAGTTCAATAAAGTTTGATTTGGCTAGTTAGTGATTCAGGATTATTTAATAAAATAAAATAAATATATAAATCTTATAAATAAAAATGACAAACTATAAAAAAATACATATTGCTAATACTAATATATAATAGCATTTTTTTATTTGATTTTGGATAGTTGGATTCTTTTTAGTTTAATTGAATTATTGATTTAGTTATAAGAAAATATTTGAAACTATTATAAATCTTCAAAATCAAAATAATTTGATCTAATTCTATAACTAAAATTTCAAAAATTATATATTTTAATTTTGGATTTAATCATTTTTTAAACAATTTGTTATTAAATTATTATTTTTTTGAAACTAATATTGTCCTTAACTGAAGTTGGGGGACTGTAGGTTAAGGACAATATTAATACTTAGTAATGAGTTGGGGGGACTGTAGGTGAAAATAAGCCCCTCATAAACGTATCAACCCTGTTAAAACATGCTGATAAACTGAGAAGGCAGGTATTTACGCTCTATATTATTCATCGGCGAAAGTAATTGAAACCAGGAACATGCAACTAATATGTATAATTTCAGGCTACACATGAAGCAACATGAACCATATATCCTATATCCATTCTATGTAATAAAACTCCTATCCTGTTTCCTTTTAAAGGAATTAATTTGAGATATTTGAGTAAATTCTTAAAGCAAATTCCTCTCTCATGATCTCGCCAACGTGATTACATGTAACTTTTTTATCCATAAAAATATTTACCAATATTTTTAGAATCAGATTGAATTTATAGATTAAACTCATAAAACTGAATTAATTGGTTGAATTCAGTTTAATATTCAAAATCAATCAATAAAAAAGTCAAAATCGGTTAAAATTGAGAAGACAAATCAAAACCAAAATATCATATCAAATCAAATCAATCTAAAATTACTTCATTTTATGAAAAATTTCAAATTTTAAAAATATTTTTTATTACTTTAACATATTATAATTTTAAATTTTTTAAGTATTATATATATTAAAAATAAATAACAATTAAATTAAACTAATTAAATCAGTAAAATCGAAAACTAACCAATTAATTGAATCAGTCTCTAATTCAATTTTAAAAACATTGGCATTTGCAAATATTTCATTATTATTTCACTTTTCACATTAGATGAATCCAAGACATTAATTCATCATTTGCATGTTCTACTAGCTACCACGAATGTTAGAGAATCTCATCACTATAACAACATGAATCCTTGTCTTACTATTTCGCTCATCTAATTTCTGTCTTCTCTTTTTGTTTGTCTGATGAACGCCCATACATACACACACAAAGCACAAAAAGCAAAATATTAATATTACTAATAACATTGTATTGTTTATTTTCATAATACCAGAAACACATTCTAGCTTTCTATAAAAGCTTCATATGTCAAATAACAGATGGCCTTATTTATAGCATAACCCAACTGATGTTTGGCCAATCGGTACTACTACGTAAAGTTAAACATCCACAGTTCCTATGCAGGCTTACCTTTGGGAGGAGGTTTATTGCATTTAGAAGGCTTGCCCTTGCATGGCGGGCACGGCTTGCCTTTCGGTGGTTTCTCAGGCTTTGGTGGCGTAGACTTTCCTTTTGGTGGTGGCGTGGTTTACCTTTTTTAGGCTTCTTGAACTTAGGTGGTGGTCTACAGTTGGAATTTCCCATAGGGCATGAGCTTTCGTTACCCTCATTGCCCTCTGAATCTAGCTTTGTGGGTTCATTGCCCATGGTTGGTTGTTCAGTGAGAGATGGGATGGCGAAAACAGTCATTGTGATAAAGAAAGAAAGCAGCAACGTAATGTTTGTACTCATTCTCGTTCTGTGATGGGATGCAGAGACGGAGATATGATGGCAATTTATAGCTGTGGAAATTGTTTGATTCAACAGTGTTGAGGCCACACTGCTTATGTGTGAATCGTGTAAGCGTTCCTCCTCAGACAAACGTCGTATATGCCTATCTTTTCCTAAAGAGAGGATAGCAAGTTTTTTGGATTACAGAAGTTCTATATCTCTTAAGAATGGGAAACATGAGTTAGTTCAATTCCTTACGCACCTTATGCCCCTGTTTGGATTGAAGCAAAATAAAAGAGGAAAGAAAAGAAGGAGGAGGAAAATATTAAAGAGGAAAGTGTAGATATCATCCTTCTAGTAGGCCAATAGTAATATGCCCCTGTTTGGAATGACGCAAAATAAAAGAGGAGAGAAAATAAGCAGGAGGAAACTATTAAAAAGAAAAGTGTAGATATCATCTTTCAATTGACGTCAATAGTAATTTAACTTATTTTTTGTTTTTTACCATTTAAAAAATAAATAAATAAAATATAAAATAAAAACAAAAATAATATATAAAATGAATCGTTATTATTAATATTATGTACTATTAAAATCCATACAAATACGATTTCATAAATTACTATTACTCGTCGGTGTTATGTTTAAATGTGCAAAATAAAAAAAAAATAGAAAATTTAACACAAGAAAGAAATAAGCAAACCATGGTGAAAAAGTGTATTTGCTCAAAAAAAAAAAAGGTCAAAAAGTGTAATTATTTTCCAGAAATTACATAAAAACCCTCTTCAAAGCCGCTAGCATTATTTTTTTTTATTAATAGCATTATTTAATGTTTAAATACATAATTGTAGCATATTCGATTTACTTTCTATTATATTTATATGGATAAAATACAATAATTTTCTTGTGTTTTAATATACTGTTTCAATTTTTATTTTATGAAAATAAATTTTAACATCTTTGTGTTTTAACATGGTTGAACTATCAAGTTTTCCTATTACTTTTGAGAGCAATAGGACTTTGAGGTTAATGATGGCAAAACATAAAATATTAAAATTTATTTTTATAAAATGAGGACAAAACAGTGTTTTAAGGTAAAAACACAGAGAAATTATTATATTTTACCTTATTTTCATTTTCTTTTTATCCTTTTAATTAATTTTTATTAATTTTTTTGAAAAGAATTTTTATAACTATATTAAGAAAAAAAAAATACAAACATGATTACCAAGATATATACTGTTCATATAACTCCGTAGTTACAAGTATTATTTCATTTTATTTTAATTTCACGTTTTTTATTTTTCTTTCTTATTTTCTTTTCTTTCTCCAATTTATTTAAAAGTTTAATTACCGAAAATTGAAGGCACATCAACGAAATGGCCTCAACATGATGCTGCCTTTGTGTGTTTGAGTTTTGGGCGTATGGTAACAAGTTGGCAATGACGAGAACAGCTGAAAAAGTCGATTGTGGAGTTTATATATAGGTTTTACTCTGAACCCTCTATATCTTTTCATAAGCGACTAAGTAATTTCTGATTTTTAATTTATAAAATTTTGGAAATTTTTACAAAAAAAAAAAAAAAAAAAGATAAAAAAAACTTTTTATAATGGACATAAACACAAAGCCTTGTAACCCCCAACTATAACGTGCTGGCCTGAGGTCCTAGTTTAGCTTGAAAAGCAATCTCACATCCAATTATGAAAAGAGAACATAAAATGGTAAATATGGCCCCAACCCAACGACTATGTTAAACCTAACGACTATGTTAACTTGGATAATCATTTTGACTCTATGGATTTAGCTCTAACTTGCAAGTTAGTCGGGCTACGCAAACCTTTGAGAAATGGAGCAGTGTTTTGTTGGATTTTTTTTTTAATAGGAACTAACAGTTTTTGTATTGGAAAAACTTTGTAGAGCTTCAGCTAATAACTAGTGCAAGTTATTTGTCAAGATTATGCTTTTAGAAACTCTATATATTGGAAAGAAGTTCGGTCTCTCTTTTGGTGAATCAGATAAGTATATGGTAAACTATTTTATGAAAGATATCTGAGAGGATCAAAGAGCAGTGAAACAAGAATGGGAATTCTTGTCCTTTTCCTTTTTCTTTTTTCTCTCTTTTGTTGTGGCTTTGGGCTGGTTGTTCTTCTTTGGCAATTGGGGCATTGCTGGAGCGTCGTCCTGTCTTAGTGCTTTCCACGTTTATTCTGTCATTTTCTGTCTTTTTTATTTACTATTTGGTAATTTTTCTCTCCCTTTTGGACTCTTATTTTCTCTTTGCGTACTTCTTTTAAGTTAGGTGTTTCGTTTATCTTTGTTTCGCGTTCTTATTTGGTTGCTCTTGTGTTGCACTATTGGTTGTTTCTGATTTTGTTCCTTTCTTCTCTATTACTAAAATCTTTTGTTGCTTGTATATTAAAAAAAAAAGTTATTATTAATATTATTATATTCCAAAATCACATGATTACAAAGTGTAAATTCATAAAAAATAAAATAAATAAATAATAATAATATTTTATATGATTCACTGTCTTATTAGGGGGACTATATTTACAAGTATTATTTTTATTATAGGTCTAATGCTAATTCAAATTTAAATATTTGCGTGTCAATGCAATTTTTAGCTAAAATTTTAAAAATTATCAATATATATTCCATAATTAAAAAATTGAATGTAATGTAACTTCAATTCATATCTAGATCAAAATTAATAATAGCTTATAGTCCAGAATAATGAATTATATAAACATAAAAGACATTTTAATCATTGGCATGCAAGGAAGGCCGAAATTTTGATTTTAGTTTGCAAGTGGAAATTGTAGAAGCCTTGGCGTGCGAGGAAGGTATCCAGTTGACTAAAAGATTAAACTGCACCAATCTAATTATTGAAGCTAATTGTGCAAATCTCATCAGATACCTAAATTCTCAAGGGACCAATTTGTGATACTTGGGATCTATTTCAGCAGAGACAAAGGAGGCTGCTTTTTCGTTTTCTTCAGTTTCGTTTAATCATAGGTTTTTTGAGAAGTTAATGTTATTGCTTATAATCTAGTTCAGTTTGCTTAGTTTAGAGCTAGACACTTGTTTAGTTTTGGGCTCTTTGCCCCATGCTTTGCTTCATTTGCTTGTTCAAAACCCTCTTGTGCCCTAACTTTTTCTTCATAATAGATGCTTTCATTCTCAAAAAAAAAATAATCAAAAAAAAATCAAATTCCACTATCATTGACATAAATTGCATTATAAATTATACCATAAATATATGACCTGAACTAATATTATACTAAATTTTATAATTTTAACCTATTTTGATAATTTTAAAATTTGAGTTAGAATCACACTGAAACACGTGAAAATTTAAATTTAAATTACTATTTGACCTTTATTATATTATCAATAACTATAATTCTATGCATAAGCTCAAAACACTCTTATAACTATCAATTCATTACACTCAAAAGATTTCATCACGTGTAATTGTATAATCTATATTATTCATGATAAATAAAATTACTTATGTGTTTCTTTGTTCTTTAAATATAACTAAACTACTTGCTACTTTAACTATAAATCAATAGTCACCTAATCAAAAGTCCTTACAATAATATATAAGAGCTCATTTCTATTAAATTCAAATCAATAGGCAAAACTTTCATCATCTTAGGCAAAAACCTCTCTCTTCACAATGTATTTTCACTTTAAAAATGTGTTTCTTCTATACTATTAATTTTGATTATGGAACTTATGGATAATTAATATTTATTTTAAATATTTAATTAATTATTATCATCTCATTTATTTTTTTATAGTTAATATTGATTTAGATAATTATCTTTAATATTATTTTTTATATGATTTCATAATTAACTATTTCAATATTTATTACATATAAAAAAAATATTTATAAATATATTTTTATTTTTTTTGTATATTTATATGTTTGTCTCACATTTCGTTTTTTATATTTCAAAAAAATATTTTTTTTATATCTATTTTTGTATTTTTTATTTGTGCATTTTTTGTTTCGGTGCTACTACCGTACACAATCGCTTTGGAAATCAATGGGTGGATTTTACATGAATTCCATTTTCTTTATGAGGATTATTGAAAAAGCCTTTGAGAATTTGAATTTGGGAAGACAGTTATGGACATTGGGCTCGTCATGGTGAAACTTTTTTACATTGGGCTATGGCCTAGAATGGCAATACAAGTGTCACCTGTTTATGTAACTTTTTCTTTAGACTTTTCTAAATTTATCTTAAAGTGATAATAAAAAAATAAAATAAAATTTTCTTCAAATTTACTCCGGAAAGTATATTATTTCCTTAAAATTACCTTTGATCATATATTATTATTAAATTATAAAACTCTTTTTTATCAAAATTACTTTCAATATTATATTATTTTATTATAAAAATCTAAAATACTTATTAAAAAGAGTGAATGTCTTATAAACGTGATTTAAGAGAACCAAACTCATATATATTTCAGCATAAACACAGCTTCCCTAAATTCTTAAATTCTCAAATCTTAAAAACACAACTTTTATTTTGACAATAAAATTTATTAATTAAAGAATGCAAAAGAGTAATGTTTTCATGGAATAATAATTTTATTCGTTCATCCAATTATAACAATTATAAAGAGAAATGAGTTAAACATAAGTATAATGATGTGCAAAAGTGTTATTAAAATTTTTATTTTATAATTTAATAAATTATATTTTTAAAAAATAATAAAAATATAAAAATATTTGTCTTATAGGAAATTCTTGTGAGTGCAAGGAGTCTGGAGAAGTAACAACAGAAGGAAAATTCACCACATCATGAGAGTGGAATAGAAGATAAGGATAATTCTAGCTCTGTCTATTTGTTATGCCTAAGTCAATGGCCTCTTCAGCCAATATTTTAAATTTTTATGACGAAAAAATATCATATCAAATGTCATTTTGATGAAAAATGACTTTTATAATGAGATAATACAAAATTAGAGGTAATTTTGATGAAATAATACAAGTTTAAGGGTAAATTTAACAAAAAAGTTCATTGTCTTTTATTGTCACTTTGGTACAATTTCAGGGATTTATTTAGTACTTTAGTCTTTTTTTTATTATTATTCATAATAACCCATGAATATGATGGGTGCAGTTATGGATCCACTCAGCTGAAATTGTGGACGATGTGCCCAAATAGAAACAGCACCTGGGGCAGGTGAAATGTATTTTGTCCATTTTTCACCTGCATTACATCTTAAAGTGATCTTTCTGGTCTAAAGATAGTTACTGCACTAAAGTCTCAAAGATTTGATCTTTTGGTCATTTAGTGATTCTTTTGACAGATTTGACATTAATTTAATTCATGCATTAACAAGATTGTTTTCCGGTTAACTTAATTTATCCGATTCCCAACTGAGAGAAAGTGGACTAAAGAATCGATAACATGTGCTATGTACATCTATCTACTCTTCAAATAGGTGCAAAGATATGTTAAACCACTTTTCCAAGAAGCACATCCAAGATTTTCTTTGGGGAATTTTGGCATAAAAATTAACCGTACTAGTCCCAAATCTGAATAATATACAGTAATTTTTTTAGTACTGTCAAATTTATGCCATTTTTGTACTCTGTTTGCCCTTTCAGGTTTTCTCAGATTACTCATTTTCCACCATCGCCCCCTTAATTTTCTGTCTCGTTCTACTTGAAACAGGCCTACCCTCTTCATGGATTGCTGCGTATTGGCAATTCCTCTTCTTTGAAAATTGTTTAGCAGCCGCCTGCGCACCAGCTATGGCTGCATCAAGATTCTGTGACTCAGCTACTTCTAATACTTTGGAGCTTTCATAATTAGAAGCAACTGACCCTGGCTTTAAAGAGAATGGGTCTTGTGGATCTGGCAGTGGAAACTTAACTGATAATGGTGCTTCAACTGGACACAGACCTCTAACTGCTGCCTCGTATATCTGTAACGATTGGAAAGGGAACTGTGTAAGAAAAAAAAAATACAGGAAACTAGCCCAAATTTAATCCTGAAAGAAGGAACCAAAATAAAAGAGCCAATCATTCTATATTTATACCTGCATTTCCAAGTTGTAGATACGTTGGTAGCCACGCATCTCCAATGGTTCTGCCAATTTCTGCATTGAATTTAGAGATACACTTCCATTAACATATTCAGTGAAGTGGTGCAAGAAGTTCAACATTCTTGATCATTACATCTGCAATCTATAGATTGCTTAATGAAAATTATACCTGTGGTTCTTCACAAAGCCAGCAAAATTCTGCTTGCCCTTCAAGTTTCAACTAAAGAGAGGGTTTAGATCATGAACCAAAATGGAAATGCATCACCAGTGTTAGACCAAACAGATAGCATACTCCATTAAAATAGTATATGAAAAAGATATATAAATAGGATGCTCACTCCTTTAGGGAACTCCTCCCAGCAGACAAGCTCTTCACATTTTATACAGCCAACAACTTCAACACAACCTGCTATACAAAAGAAGTTTTTCAGCTTTGATATTTAGTACCTATGTACAATGTAATCTAGAAGTGCACATATTTCAGAACATGTGAAAGTCATACCAATCACAATGATGATGATGGCAAAAACAATATCAGTAGCAAATACAAATCGACATCATCTATCAAAAATAACTCATCAAGCAGTCACTAGCTTAATGACATGAAGAAATAAATAGTAAATCAACTTCAAGTGATATTTAAGCCTAATTCTTAACTGAAAACGCAAGTTCCTCAAAAAGTAACTGTTTCAGAATTTCTAATTGAAACTTTACCCAACCATAACTTCAGTACAACAAAACAAGCAGCGGACAAGTTCACTAAGGACTAAAGAAGCCATTCAGCAATAGGACTCCATTGTTGCCTTCAATTTGCCTCCTAATTTCTCCTATATATATGTTAGATTTCAATAATTGAGGAATCATTCATACACCATTAGATCTATATAAACCAAATTGTCTAACTTAGTTATATCTCTTGCACCAAAGTCTTCAATTCAAGAAGAAATAATAATAATAATATCAAACAAAGGGTAACAAAATCCAGATATCATATAATAATAGCAAAACCTATAAGTCTTGAAACTGGATAATATTCTGGAAACTTGAGGTCTGATACCCCATCTACAGCATAAATTTCTCTATAAAAGTCTTCTATTGCTTTAACTGTGGCTGAATCTGGAACCTTATTGGATGCATGAATCCAAAGTCGGCCTTCAAAAGAAAAAGACATTCATTAAGAACTATTCTCCGTCTCAGACCGTCCAGGCACTTGGCAAGATCAAAATTACACCCTAACAAAATGAATCAAAAATGAAGCTCCACCTCCAGCATTACAAATTACATTTGAGAACCACATAAATTTCTAGTCATTTAAATCTGAAACCAATGTGTATTATATACATAACATGATATGTGAACCTGCACAACCAAGATGGCCATCTCAAACATCGAAAGTAACTAAAATAGTTTGAAACATGAATTTAGGAAGTTCTTTGCGATATGGATGTTGAATTTGGGTAAAATTTGAGATTTTTAGTTAAATCAAGCGATTTGGTGTACATTAAACCCTAAAGTTAAGAATTTTAGATGTCAGTAATTCAGAATGTCCATTTCCCTACGTCTATAGACTATAAAGTAAGCAAATAGCATGCAATTTGAGTAGCTTTCTTTCTCATTCTTGATGGGCTGAAATTTCTTAAAACTGAAAATTTCCAAATATCCTAATTCTTCCAAACAAAAGAACCAACAAAAATCAATGCATGCAACAAAATGCATCATCCGATATAAAAATTAAAAAAAGGGGAAAAAAAAAAAAAGGAATCAAACAGCAAATTTCAACTAAAAGCTTCAATCTTGATGGAGATATGCCATACCTCTGATAGGGGCAGACCATGATCTACCTTCAACGCGCTTAATACCATGAACAAGCAAAGAGGCCCATGGCTGATGCAACGTGAGACATGGGTTTCTGTAGTTTCCTTGATTGTTCCCTCCCATTTTTGGTTTTGAATTCCATTCTAATCCAGTTCAAGAAGTTTGCTTGCCAACCAATTATAATTAGGGCTGAGCATTCGGTCGGTTCGGTTCAAATCGAATTTAGTTTAAATTTAAATTGAATCGAACCAAAATTTAAGATAAACCGAAGTAAACCGAATCAAAAAATTGATTTGATTAGGTTCGGTTTTCGGTTTTGGGCTCAATGGGCTGTTGGACTTTTTTTATCTTATATAAAATAATTTATTTTTAGTTTTTTAAAATCAAATTAAAAAAAATTAAAAAAAATCTCACAAATTCGGTATATTCGGTTTATTCAGTTTTCGCAATTTTAAACCGAACCGAACCAAAAACCAAATTTTTTTATTTTTTTAAACCTAACCGAACCAAATTTACTTTAAAATCGAACTAAATAGACCGAATTCACTCTGTTTAGTTCGATTTTTCGATTTCGGTTCGATTTTGCTCGCCCCTAATTATAATGCCCTTCTTCTGCTTGGGTGAATTATTATTCATCGGGAATCTACATTTTTATTGGAACAATGTTTGGTATTGCTATTATGGAAACTTGTCGCCAACTGCATATTGCGCAT